>CAJQZM010031067.1:0-12885 GCA_907164665.1 Colias nastes | reverse complement strand
TTGTAAACCGACGGGATGTTCGGGGCTCGCTCCACTCCCGTCACGGGACGGCCCGGCATTGCAGTGCCGCCGGGATCGGCCCACATAATATTGCTAAATGATACATACTACATAGTTATCAAAGTATCCTACTAATCCTGCTTAATAATATTATAAATGCGAAAGTTTGTGAGGATTTACCTATAATAATTATTAAATAAGAATAACAATAAAATAAAGTGTTTGTATCTCTAATAATAATTATATCCGTGCGTTGCTTGCGATTGCTATCATTAACCTTTAGCACTTTCAGATTACGTAAATATACTTATTCTATTTTTATCTTTATTCCATAAATTCTATACAAAAAACTTGTTCATTTGTTACCTACCTGCTCAAAGACGTTATGTCTTCTACATTTACATCATAAATATAGCATAGAGTTCACCTGTAAGTTTATCCGAGTGCTATATATCTAGTATCTGGTTCTTCTCCTTGGCAATAAATAGAATTTATCTCCCAACATCTAGGTAGTACAAGGCTTTAAAAGCAATACGAGTTGAAATAAAGTGGGAGTTTGTCAAGAAATGTTATGTTGGATCTGATGTCGATATGTTGCCAAGAATAAGGTTATGTTGGAAATTGTTTTAACCGACTTAGAAAATATAGACCTATATATACTTAGAAATGAATTTTCATATCCTAAGGGGTGGATTTGGGTGGATTTATTAATGAAATATGTTTGGGACAGTATATGTATAAAAGTTTGTGAAATAAAAGATAAGTCAATTAAAAAAATATATAGGTATCAGCAGTTACAATTGTGTTTACTAAAAACGTACCAAACTGTAACAAAGATCTTAAATAAAATATCTTATGACCTATCTACCTATCAAAGAGTATTAATTAGTTACAGGTTTACGTTTTCTCGCCATAAGAACCATCTTCATTCTTCATACTTAAAGGAATATTATAAAAAAGAATTAACGAAATCGATTCAGCTATTCTCGAGATTTTCGCTTAGCAAAAATTTTAGCGTTTCATTTTGATATTAAAGACAAACAACTTCCGTATATCAAAATACAAAACTCATCACCCATAGTTTCATTTTAGCGGAAAGATAACATCAAAATAAAGCAAAAACATCACTGAAAAAGCGTACCCATTTCTAGTTTTGACGGTCATCATTGCAAATAGCATTCCACCAAAATCTACATAAAGTTTGCAACTAAAATATTGCATTGGCACGCTGCCAAATGCAACTACTACGAGGTCTCTATTTCTTCTTAACTCTGTGTAACTTACACTTGAAAGGACATGGCTTTTTGACTTTTTACTTTACTAAATAAAGTGTTATGTAGTATAATGTGTATTTATCTTTTTTTTTCGTGTAAGCAGAAGTGTATTTGTAACTGTCTAGATAGGATTATAAACAAATGAATATAAAAAATGAAATATAGAACTATTAACCCCTTTTTTATTTCAGAATTAATTCGCCCAGCTATTCCGCGAAACGAGTCATTAAAAACAATGTGAACTACACTTGCAGTAATGTTCTGAATAAATTGTAGAATACAGATCATAAAGCTGCAACTTTTAAATTTGAAAATTATTATTGGACTCGCGCCAAACAACCTAAACCAGAAGGCGACAATATTTACAACAATAGAGGTTATTTTATATTTTATTTTGACAAGAAATATATTGTCTGTGACAAGCCACAGGACAAAATTTTATTCTACTTTTAAGTTTTAGTCCCAATAGATTTGTATTCTGACTTAGCTTGCGTAAAATAATATTGTATTAAAAATTGTCCGACTCCTTGGTACAGTGGTTGACGTGTGAGCGTAGCACCGAGGGGTCCTGGGTTCGATTCCCGGTGGAGACGAAGAAAAAAAAATGTCTCGGTGTTGTAGGACACAGAACACACCTTTTTGTCCCTAAAGAAAATCGATCAGTGAAACAGATGTATTTTTTTTACCTTTACCCCACTAGGGGACATGGGACTTCACTTTTTATATTAAAAAATAAAAGGGAATTTTATATCAATATCATATTTTATATCAAATAATTTCTAATAATTTAGTGTTTACAGAATTGTCTATAATATGTAATCACTGGAATTATTTGACTTTCCTGACCACAAACAAAATAAAATACATCACAAAGAATGGACTTAACTACTAACTACTAACCTAGTAAATTAAATATATTCGGTTTTGGCTACAGTAAATACTGAGTATGTTAATTACATCAATCATTACTGAATATCAATACGTATGAGTTGTTTCAAAATGGGTAATTGTATTTTGCAATAGTTAATACCTAGTATTAAAAATGTAATATCTAGTTTAAAATTACAAATACAATGTAGCTAACTAGTTGACTTATAAAATAAATTTAATTTATTTTATTCGTGCAAGTCGGTCTATGAATTACATTAAATATATTTTTATTGTTTTCCTTTATTTCAATTGCATTATTGCAACAATCTTGCCATTGGAATATAATTAAAAATATTTAGGTTTTTAAAAATAAAAGAAGAAAACATTTTCAATAACTGGCTTGTAATTTATCTTACACAGATATGTGTGTGATTTTGTGTTTGGACGAGTTCGCAGATCGCAGCCTCTTACCTTTTTTGCAGTGTTTTCTCTAAGTATGGCCAGGATGATAAATTAAAAATGATGTTTTTACATTTATTGTCGATTTATTACAACTTTATTAATCAAACAGATTTTTCGATTATTATAATATTATGTTTCATTGCTACATGTTAAGAAAGACGCATGTAGGAGAGGTTAGGGAGAATAGGTCAAGTGCAACTTGAGCAACATTGAAACGAAAGTACCTACCTATATAATTCTAACTGAGAATAAAACTCCACTTTCATACATTGGATAATAAACAAAATTACATAATTCACTTATTAAAATGACAATTACATTAATTTTAACACGAAAAAGCCGTTAAACGAATAGCCAATTATGCATTTTACACAGTTTTCCGCGAAAATTGATAGCTGACACTCCGTGAAGGTATTTGATATGGGGCCAATAAAGTTTTATTAGTGCCGGCCGAGCGGCGCCTTTGTCAGGTCGTTGACATTGTGTGAAATTGTCGCTGTGAAACCTTTTTGATAGATTTGGTAGTTTTCAGGCGTTAGTAATTGGCAGCTTTGTCTCCTTTAGTAGCGCAAAATACGGAGAGGCCCTGATTTTTGATCTCAATAATCACGTTTGTTTTTTTTTAACTATCTAATTTTGTCTTCTATTTCACATAATATTTGACCAATCAGTATTTTGAATTTCTGACTTACTATGGTTACTGATAAAATAACATGAAAATAATGAATAAGTACGTTCTTCTATAGATTACGTTGTTTGACCGTATAACAAATAGGTATTTCATTAACTTAGAAGAGAATAATTTTACTTTCAATTATTTACGGACGGACAGAGAAACTTATCTGTGAGCTCTACATTACTTTAAATATATTACAGATTTCAATATATTTCACGAAAAAGTATCATTGGTTGAAAAGGTTACGGATTCTTATCGTAAAATATTCACCACCTGACCTGATTTTATTTCGTAGAATTAAATTCATCAAACATACCTGTATCACGGATTAAAACAAATGAAACGAACTGAAATTGAGTAAACGAAATATTAATTAAGTTGATACATATTAATTTAGCAATTTTCCGAAAATAATTTGTGCTGTTGTTCGTGGAAACTGGAGCACTGGAATATTTTTAAATTAGTTTTATAAAGGTCCTTCTTATAATTGCGTATTAAACCATAACAGATTCTGGATCTAATTAATTTCTGTTTAACTAATTTTCCTTTGTGCTTTTTAAGTTCGACTTGTGGTAGATAAATACAGATTATACAGTATATTCTTAGAGTATACACATACATGTATATTTAATATTAGGGTTTCCTTAATACCTACAAACTAAAGTTTAATTATTAAAAGTGCGCGGACGTCGCTCGATCATAATATCTCCGTGATAGGTACCTACTTACTATTTATAAGTAACTAGCTTACCGCCCGCGGCTTCGCCCGCTTTGTCTAAAACCTAATAAATTATATACTAAAACCTTCCTCTTGAATCACTCTATCTATTAAAAAAAACCGCATCAAAATCCGATGCGTAGTTTTAAAGATTTAAGCATACAAAGGGACATAGGGACAGAGAAAGCGACTTTGTTTTATACTATGTAGTGATGATAGTGATGATTGCGTTATTAAAAATGTGTAAGCTATGATAAACAGAATAATATATTATTCTGTTTATTACAGTTCTTTGTGCTAAAAATACAAAATATTTCAAAGGAATTTAACTGACATTTATGTTGAATATTGTGGGACCAAAGTTCAAAGTTAAGCGTCAAAACATCAAATCAATGGAAAAGCGTTTGAAAGCACATGTTCTAATAGCTTTTTAATACGAAACAAAGCCGCTTCTGGGAAAATATTGCGCATTGCTGTTTGTGTAGATCCCCGCAGATATGATATGTGATCCGAAACTAACCGATTCTAATGAAATTTTGTGTGCATAAGAAAAACACCTTATTTTACAAATATACCTTTTTTACTAGCCATATTACCAGTGGGATCTTATATCTACTAAAGGTAATTGGGTTAGGTTAGGTTAGTTTTAGTGGTAATAATTTTCGACCCCACCCGTTCCTAGATTTAGTATCAAGGTCAGGTTGACCTTTATAGTCCGAAGTTCCATAAATGACCTGTTATTAGGCTTATTGTTTCATATTCTATTACGTTTTTATGGGAACATGATGTAAATCGAGGTTCTGAAAATAAGCATTTCATCATAATGTTAAGCAATGTGATTATAACTGGAGTTATGGGACTTAGTTTGGAATAAAAGTCACAGTAAAAGGTAGACAATTTTTTCATAATAAAATGCGTATCTTTTTACTTACGATTATTAATTACATTTCAATCACTATCACTGCATAGTATAAAACAAAGTCGCTTTCTCTGTCCCTATGCCTATGTATGCTTAAATTCTTAAAACTACGCAACGGTTATGATACGGTTTTTAATAGATAGAGTGATTCTCGAAGAAAGTTTGTATATGTGATTTATTAGGTTTTACACAAAGCGGACAAAGCCGCGGGTGGAAAGCTAGTTTGACAAAGTTACAAGTGGTTTCTGATCCGAGTCACAATCTCCGGTATCGTAGCTCAAGCTACGACTAGTCAATCGATAGAGTCGTAACTATTTGTAGTGAACTTAGAAGCAATTATTTCGAAGATATGTAGCTCTCATTGGAACTTGTGTTGATCTCAGCCAATATTGTAGTTATAGGACACCAAATGTCGTGTGTTTATTAGTTTCATTACTCTTTATGGACACATTTTCCGTGTGTAATAGACTTATTAGATATTTGTTTTTGTTTTTCTTTCATATTGAGAAGAGATTGCTGTTTGATATTATATGTATATCTAGAGTCACGAATGTCGTATTTTGTTAATTTTTGATAATTATAAAATAGAGCATTAAACTAAATAAATAATTGAACACATAATTACCTATTAGTAAAAATGTAAAGGGAACTAACGAAAGAGTTTAATATAAATGTATTTGTAATATTTAACAGATAAATAAATAAGCCAATAATAATTTTAAAAACAGAAATGTTACATTTAACGAAAGAGTTTATCATTTTCCTTTTTATGTTTCACAGATAAATAAACAATTATTATTTAAAATTCAAACAGAACAAACAAAAGAGTTAATATTTGTAAACAACCTTTAATATTATACGAGGCAAGGCACATTCAGTCATGCGCAGTAAGACCATTCAATACTAGAATTCCTGTTTCGATGATATCTCTAGAAATAGGTTTTTCACGCATTTTTGTTCTATTGCCCAGGAGATAACTATTATGTTTTTATTTATCTGTTGGTATTATGTCACATTTTTAGGATTATGCTATTGAAGAATTTATTTATAATACCTATGGACGTTGGACTTTGGTTTATAATAATTGTTGTTACTGCTAGGGTCTCTAATATGGTGCTTATTTTCACTCGATACAAATTTAAAAAATGACTTAAGAATCTCCTTTGTTTTTGCGAATGTTGATTAGGAATAAAAGCAGTGTAGGTAGTACGAATAATTTATTAGCTCTAATAAAAAGACATAAAAACAAATTTAAGAAGCTTCACTCCGCTTTATATAACATGAGAAATTAAATATTAATATCATAATATTAATATTTAATTTCTCATGCGTCTACCAGTTTTGTACAATAAGGTAATTAAAGTACCTACATTTAAATAAAAAACTTTAACAAAGCAGTCATAAACTCTTTGAATATTAATGCGTTTTTTTTATTGTCTCTACAGTGCCAGTAATGGACAGGAGGTGAAGTGTTACTCTACTCAAAAACATAGTAGATAGTAGATAATTCAAGAATTTTTAAAGATCATAGAAGAAATCAACATTTTTAATAAAAAATAAACCTTTTTCATATTCTATTCATAGAAAAAACTTATCGCGAGGAGAAATTTGTTCTAGAAAAATCTAATATTTGAAAATAATAAATTGCGAAAGTATTTAAAACATATTCTTAATAAATAAAATCATAAATATTATAAAAAAACACTTCGCAAAATGCAATTTTCTCTACGCAACATATCAAGGGATCGTACAGTTAAAACCATCAAGTTCTAACTATCCCAAAACAATTGTCTAAAAAACCAACTCCCAAGTCGCTCAGCCGCTCTTTTAGCGAACCTTCTAGAATTACTAAATAAATATTATCACATTAAAATCACTTGGAAGTTTGTTCCCAAGTGAGGAGCTGATCCATTACTGAAAGCATAGCTGGGTTCCCGCCAAGGCGCGCGATCTGCGAATTAGTAAAATTATTATAAGTACGTATATACGTATATGATGTTGTTGTAATTGAAATATTACGTAGGTATTCTTTGTAATTTATAACTCTATAATATTATAGTTTTATTTATTATCCTTATTCTTATCGTTATACCTTATATTATCTTATTTAGTACCGACTTTCTTCGTTAAGACTTTTTTCATCAACCATGTCTCTTTTTAACTTTATTCGTCTACATCTGGAAGTGTATCTAGTAAATTATATTTTTTTAGTACCTTTTATTTACAGGTCTTAGTCACAAATATCGTACAAGTAGGTATATTTCTACTTCCCCCCAACGGTCCAGGCCTTGTCGCGGCGGAGGGGCTCAGTAGCTCAGAGTTATGGCCCTCTGAGTGAAGCGAAATTGGACCAGCGAGGGGCTGAACGGCTGGTTTAGAGTCGGGGAGATTCGACCGGCCCGACGGCCAGGGCTAGGTGTGGCCCAGCGGCCGCTGTGTGCGGCGTGGGATGGCGGCTAGAGGTCGTGGCTTGGCGGACCCCGTGTCCACTAGGCAAAGGCAAAGGCTGAACGGCAGTTGGGGTTGGAAAGCCTCGACTGACCCGACGGCAGAGGTCCTGTTTGTGGGCCAGAGAGGAGCCGGCTTTTATGCGGCGGTGGATGGCGGCCAGAGGTCGCGGCGCGGCGGGCTCGCTGGTTTAGCAAGCCACGCCGTGCAGCGGAGGGCGGGATCCCGACGCGTCATTGTGATGACGCGCGGAGACTCCTGCAGAGAGGTGTGGGGCGGCGGCCGCTGTAAAACGGCCGTCTGCCAACTCGTAATCCGGTCCGTGGGGCCGGACCGAGGGCCGCCACCTCTGGTGAGGTGGGGGCTGCGAGGTAATCTCTATAAAAGTGCGCCGGAGGGTCCCCCGACGTGTATTTCACACATCGGAGGACCTTCCGGCGTGCACCCTCCGGCCGGACGGTGATGGGGTCGGGGGTTCGGGGGAACGCGGATGATGGAGCGGGGAAAGATCCATTGTCTGCGCGTTGGTGGCGTAAGCCTTCGTTCCAGCAGCCACCAGCAAGGGGGGTTCTAGTGGTGGGCCTGGAAACGGGCATCTGCTGGGCGGGACACGCGGTAGAGTCGTAACCGTTCCCGCAGTTCCGTCCAAAGCAGCGCGATGGAACAGAGTGGGGTTTTAGTCGGTAGAAATCCGACATAACCACGGCTCCATCCCCGGGAGCCGGGGGTATCTAAGAAGATTTCCCCACTATATAAAAAAAAAAAAAAAAAAAAAAGGTATATTTCTACTTCAGGTTACCTAATGCCTTACAATATTAAAAATATTTACCTCTTCACGAATATCTCGATCCAACTCCCGTAGTACTTTTCGTGTATACTCCAAACTGCCTAGGTCTTCTAGAAGCTTCACGCAAAATCGCTTCAAATTTATGTCTTTAGTACGTTGTTTCAATATATCTGGATATCTATAAGGACTTTTACGTAGGTACTTTTATTTATTAATAGTAAGTGGAAATAGTAACTGTAGGCTTCGCTACGAATATACAATTTATTACAATTGATTAGGATTTTTTACAATTGTTTTTTGTAACTAAAATACATATATTGGGTCTGTACAAGAAGGAAAATCACTGATTATTGAAATCTATTGTAATAAGTAATAAAATTTCCAATATCTTTTGTATTATGTTCTATTTCCAATAACGATCTATTTAAACATTTCCAATAAGTATTTTTCTCTAGACATCTTACTATATCAATTTCATATTTAACGTTACATTGGATGCACTTCAAGCGATCATTAGTTGTATTCATACGATAATTGGACCACTTATAGAGTAACCTACGTTGAAAAGACGAACGTCTCTACGTTTATGAGTACAAGAATAAGAGTGCTTTTCCACCAGAGATGTTCTATGCTATAATGCTGTGGATGCGTTTGTTATCTTATCATATTCATTAATGCACATAGAGTAGCACAATTGGAAACGATTTCAGCTAAATATGGTAGCTGTGCCCCGCGGTTTTACCCACAGTGCTCCGCTCCTGTTGGTGTTTAGCGTGATGATAGCCTATAGCCTTCCTCGATAAATGGGCTATTTAACACCGAAAGAATTTTTCAAATCGGACCAGTAGTTCCTGAGATTAGCGCATTCAAACAAACAAACAAATACTGGTATAATAAACACTGGTCTATTTTACAGTATAGATATGCGGATGGATACATGCTGTGGATGTGTGCTATATGGATGCTATGCTTGCTATATGGATGTGTGCTATTTGCAGAGTGCCTACTATCTTCATACTATCGCATCTTCCTCGCACAGCTACGTAGCTTAGTTAGATATTTTTCGGTAAATAGAAGTTATATAGGTAACAGAAGTTCAGTGAAAACCTTGTGGAAACCTTGTGGAAACAGCCGCATAGTTTCATAGCATAGTACATTTTCGCATCATTTTCGTAGGATAACTGCATAGCATATCTCTGGTGGAAAAGCACCATAAAGGATTTATTTATTTAAAAAGACTCATTTGAAAAGGATACTCAGAACTGCTGTGCCTTTTAAACTTCTAGCTGCATGGATGATTGGTAGCGTGAATTTGCCTTCTGTTAGGTCCATGTAATAGTCGTTTAGGATCTGTAAAATATATTGAACTAGCTTATCGCTAGCAGCTTCGCCCGCTTTGTTTAAAACCTAATAAATTAAATACTAAAACCTTCCTCTTGTATCACTCTATCTATTAAAAAAACCGCATCAAAATCCTTTGCGTAGTTTTAAAGATTTAAGAGGGACTGAGAAAGCGACTTCGTTTCGGTAGAATACATAATATAGAATACAGTTCTATATAGTGATACTGAACATGTCAATATTATGGAACTTAATAATATAGATTTCGGCTATACAAATAAAAATAAGCTGATAGAGTTTACCTGATCAGATGGTCGTTCTTCTAGATTCTGAAACAAAAACAAATCAATGTTCACGGAAGTTACATATTATATAACACACATTAAAGCGTAAGGGCCGGCGCCCACTGCCGGCACGGCATGGCATGGCAGGGCAGAGGTTTTTATTACTAATGAAGTTATTTTGAATCTTATTTAAATCAGTTTAGAATTCAAGTTACTTTATTTCGATGCCATGATGCCGCGACGTGTCGCAGGATGCTGCAGCATGACGCGGCACGCCGCAGGATGCGGCGGCATGACGTGTCTTGCTGTTTCATTCCAAGGGATGCCGTGGCGCGCCATTGCATCCCGCGAGGCGTATGCGTCACTTTGGGGTCGAGGAATTATGATTACTAGCTGGTTGAAATAAGGTTGAAACTTATGCAGCATTAGCGCGGAGCAAAACTGATGGATGCCAGAGTGGCTGGGCTTTTAGCAGGATGCCACGGCATGCCATTGCACGCCGCGGGATGCCACTGCACGCCACGGCATGCCATTGCACGCCGCGGGATGCCACTGCACGCCGCGGGATGCCATTGCACGCCGCGGGATGCTCTGCCGTGCCATGCCGTGCCGTGCCGGCAGTGGGCGCCGGCCCTATAGACGAATAATAATGTATAGAGCTAGCAATAATCCTCACCTCTGGCTGTGAGATATTACAATAGTCGTCTCTCAGCTGGAAATACATTCCCAGCTTCCTCCCAAACGCGCGATAGTCGTTGGTATTTGAGCTCGCTAGCTGCATCAGTCTGGCTGCTAAGTTGAACATTTCTCCCGTCTCTGAAATTATTAATTAATAATATAGCAATATATATGTCGCCGTCATATGGTTGAATCTGCTATTTGATTGTATGATTAGCGCGTTCATTTAATAACGACGTTTTATCAAATAGCAGATTCAACCAGATGACTACTACTTAAAAACAGGGTGTCCTGTCGACAGTATTTTCAATGGAACATATAGTTTAATATTAATTCTAAGATATTCATGCTCATAAGTCATGTGATAGTGTAGTTTTATGTTTTTTTGCGTATTTTCGATAGGTATGAAAAGAAGTTTTAAAACATTTTTTTATAAAGTAAAAAAAATGCTTTTAGTCATGTACATGAACTATGCCAGCAGGATTTTTTTGTCTGTATTCTTTATCCGAGTTAATTTCAATGGATGATATAATTTTAATAAACTTTCACTGGATTGAACAGCAGAGTGCAGATTAAGTAAATGAATCTCAAACTTCAAACTGTAACATTATTTATAGTTGAATAATTTGAGATTAATTTAATTCCTTCAGAAGAGTTTTTGTACGGTCAGCAGAAACATTCGAAAAAAGTTATTTCTACTTACTTTGCCTTAGCATTTCCATGTATTCTTCTTCAGTGGGACAAATAAACATATCCCTCCAATATATCTCTTTTCCCTGGCCTCGAATTAGTTCTAGAGATTGCTCGTTAAATATATCCAATGCCTGAAATTCATTATTTATTTAATATTATGTATCAGATTACACGTTAATTTGAAATGTATACCTACCGTTATTTAATTATTGTAATGTACTTATTTATTTTATTTCGCTAACAACGTTTAATACATGGATTATAATTATATTATGATAATAAATTTATAGTTGGATGTAAACAGAGTCCTATTTCAGCACGTTAATATGTATGTTATATTGTAATTTGTACGTTTTAAGTGTTAGTTTTATGATGTTTAAAAAGGTATTTCGTTTCTTCCTTTAGTGCAGACCTTGACTATATTAGCGTATATTTGGTTCACAAATTCAAACTGACACAAATTAACTTTAAAACAGACATTGCATTGCAAAATCACAGAATTCATAAACAGAAAATTCAAAACAATTACTTCAGGATGATATTCCCGGCATCCTTTCATGACCAACAATATAACGTGTGCAGATGCATTGAGTGTCCGGGGTACACCGAAAACGCAATGGGCTGCTGGAATCCCTCGTCTAATGTTATCCCCATCTTGGATATCATCAGCTCTAGAAGTAAGGAAAAGTTATTATTACCATTCCTATAGAGTAGAAAACGAATGCCTTTTCTATAATTTATACCTTGTATTGTTATCTCTTGATGGAACTGTATTTTATAGTTTATATTTTTTTATGAAGAAGACAATTCACTTGTTCCATTTTGTGAAAAAAATAATCAATAAAAGTAAAATTGTTAAATAATTATTACAAAAAAACTACCACCGGTTTTGTTACTGTATCATCGTCAGGTCTTTTTTAAATTATATTTATTAGGTATATATTATAATATATATGATACATAGAACAACATAAATCTAAGAAAAAAGTGAGAGATATTTAATATGTCAGCCGTATAGAGATATTAGCTATAGGTATGTATAGTTCCTAAGGCTTTCATTAAAAATTAACTGCCCAAATAATATAACTGTCAGTATGGTTTTAAAGGGAATATTTTAAGATGCTACTTATATACTTACAAAAGACTAGCAATGTGATACATATTAACTATCTGCAATGCTTCGTTCATTTTCTCATCGGATATTTGCAACCAATGGTTGAAAGCCTCTGCGATGCCCCTGCGCATGTTCTTACTGGAAATTTCTAATATATGTGTGTATGGTAGGAGGAGCTCCTGAAATATAAGCATTCTGTATTTGGTGTGCAATAAAGAATTTTTCATTCATTTATTCAATATTAGATGTTTGAAGTTTAAAGTATACGTCTCTATATAAAGGGTTGCGTTTGGCTAGTAATATAAAACTAACAATAAGTTAAAAACAAAATAATATTTACTGATTAATTTAAATTTAATAATTTATATATTTCATGTCTTGATATAGAGCCGATGCGGTACTTAAAAAAAGAGTAGGCGTAGAACATTCTTTCGTTGTTCTAGGTGCGTTCGACAAGATTCTATGCAATGTTCTAATACTGAACAACACTGAATACGAGTTTTCGTTTACACTAAAAGATCACGAAAGAATGCTCTTGCTATAGCTCTAGCTCTAGCTCTATGTTCGTTTGGTCTAATGATCCATTGAAATGTTACATTTTTTAGCCCTAACCTTGCGTTT
>CAJQZM010031065.1:0-14749 GCA_907164665.1 Colias nastes | reverse complement strand
GCGTCCTCTAAAAAATGCAACCCCAAATGTAACTTTTCAATGGACCATATTTGGAACAATACAAATTTCATTTACAAATGAATGTCAAAAAACAAAATTTTTTTCCTATTCGTTCTCATTCCTCTGTCAGATAAAAGTTTAATGACTACTTCATAGTTTTAAACTTTTAATAAACCAAGTGTAACAAAGTTTTGAATGAAAAGAAATATATAATTTCCAGTATTTTTTTAAATGAGAAAAAACACTATAGGAGGAAAATTATGTATAGAAATGTAATGTTAATTGTTTTGTAGGGATTAAAAAATATGCAATTTATTCAATAAAATTTGTGTAATGTTTTTAAAATACTTTAGAGTCTATTGAAAAAAAGTGGAAATATAGAAACAGTAAAACAAACCAATAAACCAATTAAAACTGATTATTGTAAACCTTGAATACAATGATTACAGTGGAAAATGTTTCAACTTAATGCTACTGTCATTTCCCACCCATTAAGCTATTCATTCCACTGGAGCCTTGCTGTAGTTGGCGCATCATGTTGTGTAATCCAGACATGCCACCCATCTGTTGCAAAATACGAGGGTCCATCATTTTAGCCATTTGCTGGTTAAGTTTAGCCATTTGTGTTTGATTGACATTCTTGGCCATGTCACCACCTTTGAACAGTCCCTTGATACCACCCATTTTCTTAACAACAGCTGCAAACTTAGTGTATTGAGCTATCAAATCTTTGACGTCTCTCTCGGTAACACCAGCTCCCTGTGCTACTCTGGTAATCCGGGTGGGTTGTTTGGAGAAAAGCTTTGCGCCATCACGATGGTCTAGTTCACCTTCATTCATGGAATCCATTATTGTCATCAGACGTTTCAATTTTGCCATGGACTCTTGTTCACTTCCTTTTGACATTAGGTCTTGTGAAAAGCCTGGTATCATACCCTGAAAAAACACAATAAATTATTATACTTCAAAAAATACATTAATAAATTATAAAAAATTGCTCAGACAGAAAAAAATCTCTATACCATTATTTGTGAAAAAGGTCCCATTTTCATGATATTTTGAAATTGCTCATACATGGCTCTAAGTGTGAATTGTCCATGCTTTAACTTTTCCAATAGTTCATCATTATCGTCTAGTTTTAATTCATTGACTTTGTCCAGCAAGCCTTCAATATCACCCATACCCAGAAGCTTGTTAATGAAGGGTTTAGTTTTGAATGGTTCTAGATCATCAATATGTTCACCTGTTCCAATAAATATAATTGGACTCTGTGTTGCTGCTACACTGTAAAATAAATGTATTTTTAATAAATTGGCTGCATAAAATATTACCACATTAAAGTACCCTCTAAACTTCATTGTTACATTTTTATGAAGGAAATAATTACGAAACTTCATATGAGTCTAATCTGACATGGAATCAAAGAACATACATGATATATAGCATGTTTGCTTACATATCGTATAACATTAAAATTTACCCAGATACTTACGCAGAAAGAGCTCCACCACCCTTTGCATGGCCATCCAACTTTGTGATTATAACAGACCCAATGTCTACTTTTTCTTTGAAAGCTCTAGCTTGAGCTTCACAAGCCTGTCCTATAGTTGCGTCCATTACGAATATAATGTTGTCAGGTTTCTACAAGTAGAAACAATAATATAATAATATAGAAAGAAAGAAACAATAACATTAAGTTACTTCAGAATAAATTCCAAGCCCTAAAAACTTTAAGATCCACTGCTGATGTTCAAATTTCATTCAACAGAACATTTTAAAATACAGATTCTTGCTAAAACCTCTAAAATATGTTATGTATTGAATAATTACAAACTCTTTCATAAAAGTTACATTTTTTGATTAGACAAGAAGATCGAATTAAAATTGATTACTTTTACATAATTAAGTTCATACTCACAATAGCATTAGCAACTGCCAACATCTCTTCAAAAAGTGACTCTTCCTGTTTGTGACGACCACTTGTATCCACAATAATCATTTCAAATCCTTCTTTCTTAAACATGTCCACACCAGTGGACGCTATAACCACAGGATCAACTTCTGTGTAACTAAAATAAAAAATAAATATCAGTAATTTTTAGTTATTAAATGAGATAAAGCCGCAGCCAAATCAAAACAGAAATTAAAAACTAACCTGCCGTAAAATGGTATTCTTGCCTTAGTACAATTCTGTTTGACTTGATCATAAGCACCAGCTCTGAAGGTATCAGCACAAACCAGACATGACTTCCAGTTCTTTCTTAAATAATGGTATGCCAATTTTGTACAAGTTGTGGTTTTACCAGAACCTTGCAATCCTACAAACATTATAACATTTGGCTTGCCTTTGACTGGTTGGTAGGGCTTGACTCCAGGATCTACTAACTGAAATATGCAAAATAAATACATAAATACAATTAAATATATAATTAAATTAAATATTTAAATAATTTGTATAAAAGTATAACATAACTTTTGTGTCTGGTTATATATATTAAAAAAAATACGTGTGGCACTCGAGGACTGCCACATATTAATAACCTATTGCTTAGCATCGCATCGCTATACCAGTTGGAGTGGGGGTGTTAGGTTTTTTTGTTACGGAATTTTTACATTTGTTCGCCACGCTCAAAGTCTGAGATAAAAGCTATGCAATAGCTTAATAATCATATTGTAATAGTAACTTATTTCAGTAATAGAGACATTATTACCTTTACAAGTTCTTTGAAAACAGCGGACTGTATCATCCGCCGCTTGTTGAGTCCACCAGCCATCTCATCAAAATCAATAACAGCACGAACATTTTCACGGAGGTTTTTTACTAAACGTATATTAACATCAGCTTCTAAGAGTGCAGCACATATCTGCTTTAGCATAGAGTTTAAAACCTGCAAGATGGAATGTCTCGGTAGATCATTGTCATAATATCATAGGTATGTAAATATAAACGCACATTTCGTTATTTGTTACTTACCTCTTCATTGATAATAGTAGCCCGACTTAAGGACTGTAAGGCAGTGGTTATTTTACGACCTAAATCTGCTAAAACCATCTTGAATATTTATTGAAATACTGTATTCAAACCATATATTTCCTGTTATAGTAAGCACTTATTTGGATGGATTAAAAACAATCCTTTGTAATATTTCATTTCCTTCAAATTCTTATAAGCTTTTCTATAATTATGTGAGGCAAATTCTGTAAATTACAATTAAAAACAGTCACTAGGACCACGACGTAAGAATAAATTTCATTTTCATTTGACGTAGTACATATTGACACGTCAAACGTCATCAGACAATCGTCAGACTTCATATCGCATAAGGTAAGTCCACACTATAGTTGTAAAAAACCCGTTAGCTACCGTTATTTAACTAAATTTTTGGTTAGCTACCCATAAAGTGCGGTAAATAACGGTTAGTTATCCGACTGCGACCTATAAAAATGGTACTGTGTTTTGTTTTTTTGTAAGTCACTTAACGTAAACTAAACACAATTTAAGTATCTAAAATATTCATACTACAAACCTATACCTATAATAAATAACATAACATAAACGACTGATACCTACCTATACTATACATATTGATTAAAATAGATTCTTTAATCATTGCAACATAATAATTATGAAATGAATAGCCTAAAAACGATAACCTTTCATCATCTCATGCTGCCGGCGCGCAACCTCCCCCCGCCCCCGGTTATTAACGGTTAATTAACCGTTAATAACGAAAAATGCATTTTTAACAGCACGGTTAAAATCGTTAATAACCGGCTTTACATCTATGGTCCACACTCTACACTAAAAAATGCTTACTACACGTTAGCTGTGTTAGCTCTAATATTAGCTTGAGATCTTTTATTACATAAATTAAAGTCAAAACTTTGTAATGTATACATAGTTAGTATAATACCTATTGTTAAATAACAATCATTAATTTACACAATAATTATAGTATCGTGTAACGACCAAAGCACGAGTATCCAAGTCAGTGAATAAATGAAATAAAAGAAACAATAATTTCGCTTTGTAATCGCTGTCAACTCAACATTCAGAGATGAAGTAAAAATTGATTCTTAAAATTTTCGATCTCATTGTTTGTGTTATAAAAGTATTGAAATAAAGTTGTTACTTCTTTGATCTGAATTATGGTACGGTCAATTTTTATTAACTATATATTATATATTTGTGTACTTATTCAAAAATCATTACTTTTACATTTCTTTGTATTAGGGTCAAAACCAATCAGGTGGTGGTAGCGGTGGTGACAAGAAAGACGATAAAGATAAGAAGAAGAAGTACGAACCTCCGATCCCTACGAGGGTTGGCAAGAAGAAGCGTAAGGCTAAGGGTCCTGATGCTGCATTGAAGTTACCACAAGTGACTCCACATACGCGGTGTAGGCTAAAACTGTTAAAACTCGAAAGAATAAAGGATTATCTTCTTATGGAAGAAGAATTTATTCGCAATCAGGAACGTCTGAAGCCCCAAGAGGAGAAGATTGAAGAAGAGCGTTCTAAGGTACTAAGAGAAAAAAAAAACAATATATAAACAAAAGTAAAGTCCATTTAACAGGTCACTATTACAATTAATATTTTTATAGGTCGATGACTTAAGAGGAACACCTATGTCTGTTGGCAATCTAGAAGAAATTATAGATGACAACCATGCCATTGTCTCTACATCTGTGGGAAGTGAGCATTATGTTAGCATTTTATCATTCGTGGACAAAGATCAATTGGAGCCTGGATGCTCTGTACTATTAAATCATAAGGTATGACTTTGTTATAATTTTTATTCATATTTATATACAGGTATATGAAGGAAGAGTTTAATTAATTTACTGAATGATTTATCAGGTTCATGCAGTTGTTGGTGTATTAGGTGATGATACAGATCCTATGGTATCTGTTATGAAGTTAGAGAAGGCTCCACAGGAAACATATGCTGATATTGGTGGTCTTGATACTCAAATTCAGGAAATTAAGGTAATCAACTGTCAACTCCAACTTGAACTTTTATATTACAGTAACAAAGTTACAAAGATATTTATTATCTATACTAATATCATAAAGCTGAAGAGTTTGTTTGTTTGAACGCCCTTATCTCAAGAACTACTGGTCCGATTTGAAAAATTTTTTCAGTTTTTGTTAGCCCATTTATCAAGGAAGACCGAGGAGCGCAGCTAGTTCATAATTTTACAGTACACATAATAATTGTTAATAATTTCTCAACAGGAGTCAGTTGAGCTGCCGTTAACTCATCCAGAGTATTATGAAGAGATGGGTATCAAGCCACCGAAAGGTGTCATTTTATATGGACCTCCAGGAACTGGTAAAACTCTTCTGGCTAAAGCTGTTGCTAATCAGACATCGGCTACATTCCTTAGAGTTGTTGGGTCAGAACTCATTCAGAAATATCTGGTGAGTTCATTACTGCATGTTTAACATCATCTTTTGGTATGAATAATATGTACTTTTTATTTTACATAAAGTAAAACAGAAAAGTTATTACATAAGACCTTATTTCTAAAATAATATGTACTCTTAAAATCTGTTTAGACATTTTAAAAAGAGCATATGCAGCAACAAATGATGTGTAATCATATTATGCTGATATGTTAATATGTGAATTAAAAATATATTATTTGCCAATCTATCAATTGTTGTCTTTTCAATGTTTAACCTTATTTTAAGGGTGATGGACCAAAACTTGTAAGAGAATTGTTCAGAGTAGCCGAAGAACATGCTCCATCAATAGTATTCATTGATGAAATTGATGCTGTTGGTACAAAACGGTAAGCATAATTATTGAACATCAACTATGTGTAGTTATATTGATTATTCTATAAGCCTAGATTTCTACATTTTTTGTTTAAACTTACTTAGCCTTTTTCTGTAACAAAATCTCTTCATACCAGTAACAAATGAGATATCGTCTTTTAAACTTGAGCTTATCAGTTGGAATTTGTTGATATTTCATTAGAGGGGCTTGCTATAACTTATCACCATTATTTTATTTATAGGTATGATTCAAACTCTGGTGGTGAAAGGGAAATTCAAAGAACTATGTTGGAACTGTTGAATCAATTGGACGGTTTTGATTCAAGAGGTGATGTCAAGGTATTGTATACAACAATATTACAATTCATTTGTTATAGATACTTCATACATTATTACAGAATCCATTGGGATTAGTTTTGCGCTTAGCAGTTTGTCACTGATTTCTTACTTCGGGGAAAGTCTATCATAGGTTTTTTGATATGCTATACAGTCTAAAAAAAAGGCAAAATTTTCAATATAGTAATAATAAATCTTTCAATAGTAATAAGTAGACATCGGATTATATGCATTTGCATGTTTGCATATGCCAATGCATAAAACTCTCTAATTACGGCGTTAGTGCATATTTTAGCCTTTTTCCCCAATCGTGCATATTTCGTTAAGTAGCGGGAGTTTTGATTGGTTTACTAACCTTTATTAGCCAATCAAAATGTCAGCTGTGATGTGTACCTATTTAAATAAATAAATAAATTAATAAATCAGAACGCTCAGCAAGTAAACAAACCCTATTTACAAAATTTTTGGGCTCCATTTTAAGTAAATTTTGAGCCATTAAAAATAGGGCTAGATTACCCTTTTGGGGCTAAAACCTTAAAACACGGGTTGAATTCCAAAAAAGGGCTAGATTTAGCCCAAAATGGTCTAAGGTGGCAACACTGGGCTCGCGTGTGACAAACGTCACAAATTTGCGCTCGAAAATTTGGTAAAAATGCTTAATTGTATATTGCCACAAAACTTATACTTAATTTTAAGAAAATTTCGCTGTTTTTGTTCAATCTTTGATTAAAATATATAAAAATAATAAATGTTTTTTGATTTTGTATTGTGCATATTTTAGGCATATCAGTCGTTTTTAGTGCATATTTCGGCCTTTTTTAGTGCATATTTGCATGCATATTTTGGCATTTTGTTAGTGCATATAATCCGATGTCTAGTAATAAGTATTTATAACGTTTTCATGTTGAACTATTTTACAGGTTATCATGGCTACTAATCGGATAGAGACATTGGATCCTGCGTTGATTCGTCCAGGACGTATTGATAGAAAGATTGAGTTCCCACTGCCTGATGAAAAGACAAAGAGACGTATCTTCACTATTCACACATCAAGGATGACGCTAGCTGACGATGTTAACTTGTCAGAGCTTATTATGTCCAAGGATGATCTCTCTGGTGCTGATATAAAGGTAGTTAAACAGAACTTTTTTTGTATTACTTTTGTGAATTACACACATTACATACAATTATACATTAATAGCAATTAAATTTAAATATTTGTGTTAACGAACAAATACCAGAAGAAAATCACTAAATAAATCAAAAATCTTGTTTATTTTTTTCTCTCTTTCAACTGGTTTTATAACTGCATAACATTTTTGTAATAATTTTAGGCAATTTGTACTGAAGCTGGGTTGATGGCATTGCGAGAGCGTCGTATGAAAGTCACTAATGAAGATTTTAAGAAGTCTAAGGAGAGTGTCTTATATCGCAAAAAAGAAGGAACTCCTGAAGGATTGTACCTTTAAATATATAATTTTTTTCTTAATACATATTATGTGCATTGTAATGAAAGTTGAATAAAAAACTTTTAACCTCCATTGAGATTTGTGTTCATTATTTATACGGAGTTTTACCAAGAGTAAAGAAAGTCAGATGGGAAAGTGTTTATTACATTGTTTTTTATTTTATAAATAAAGTACTTTTGCAGCAGATGTCGCTCTGATCAATAGATCCCACTTTGAACTTTTTAGCGAAATATGGCTAAAAAGTTCAAAATGGGATTTGTTAAAGACTTTAGCCTTATGTAAGATTTATAAATATTTATCACAAATAAATAAAAATGATTTGCCAAATGTATTGATGAGCCCAAAGTTGATGGGCCTTTTTCACTATCAGGAGTTCAATTCTATTAATATATTTAATAAAATCAAAAGAAATTATACAAGTAACAATTTTTTGTCTATCTGTTGCCTGGCATTCACGCTAAGCTAATGGACATTTATTGATAAAACTTTTTCTTGTCAAAAACCTATATATTTACCTACATTCATTTTTAAGAATTTAATAAAAACTAGTAACATCTTATGAGCGATCGATTTCGCAGGAAGTTACAACTTTTTATTTACTCTTATTTAAACCATTAAAGCCTAAACCCTCATGAGAGGCCTGTGTCCTTTCAGTGTGAACATAATATGGGCCAATGAAATGACTTAAATATAGATACCTAATAATTATAGGTACCCAAACACACCAAAGAATATTTTATACCTTTATTGAAACAATTCATCATATCTGTGTATCTCACATATCTGTAATTATTTATGAATCGTGTATGAGCGAGTCTGGTTCACAACCTTGTTCACAATAAGCGCGTTTTCACATTATCCGATCCGATATCGGATATCGGACGCCGATAGCCGATATCCGATATCGGATACAATTTGCCCTTTCACATTGTCCGATAAAATCGTTCCGATATCATCATGAGTGTTGCCAGAAATTTTTAGAGAAAACCACAGATCTAGCACTAGTAGATATGCAATGCTATGGTGAAACGAGATAGATAGCTACGCTTTCATTATGTGAGTGAAGGGGATGTAGATACGTTTTTTTTGTCCTTATCTGCGTGGCCACTTTTTAGATGGCCTACTGTCAAAACTGGGCCAAACAAACAAAGCAGATCTGATATTTAATTAGTTTTCTTGTGTCTACTGTTCTTTTTGGTGATAAATACATTTGGAAGTTAATTATAAAAGTGTTCTGAATGTCCTACGTGTACTGAGTGTTTATAATTATGGGTGGTTGCAGCGTATTAGGCTATAACAGCCGCACGGAAACAAACGCCGATGGAATTTCGTTTCATTCGTAAGTAAACAATTAAATATAGATACATAATATCAGAATCATTATAATTGACTGTTTCCTATCAACTGATCATTCTTATTGTTAATATTTCGTGGTAGTTTTAGGTTTTAAGTGTAAGATAACCTCAATCACAATGTTGCCTGCAAATGGGAAAAAAAGTCCACAAAATTGCAAAAAAATGTTTGTCCAATAGTTTTCCAACGTATTCTGGCATTCGTAAAATATGGATTGATGCTAGTCGGTAAAATTGGGTACCATCTAAAAAGCGAGAATATGTTCAAAGAATTTTAACGCAATTTTTTTGTTTGCAAACCTAAATAATCTCTCCTTGAGTCAAATGCTACGCCAACAATCAGCATGAATGTAATTACTTAGAAGTTGATTTTAAATCACAATCAAATTCCATTGTTAGATTTCCCTATAACCCTAAGATAGATTATTTTCATATGCGTTTATTAAACTTTGTTACATATTAAATTGCTTTTTACATTAACTCTCTAGTAAAATAAAAGTAAAATATAAATCTAAGAATTTATATTTTTTTAGTTTGAATCTGTGCAGTCAGTATCGGCAACACAAAATGATGATCCAAATTCCAATACCATCAACGAGCTATAGAGGAGTTAAAAGGAATAGACAGAAATCAAATGATTAAAATGTGTCCCCAGGTGCTAAAACTCGAAAACTGGTTTGTACTAAAAAATACATCTTAATTAATAAAAATAACAAGTTATTTGGTAATACATACTTAATAATGCATAAAAAATTATAACCGGAGTAAATAAGGCATTAATTCCATTTTATTTGCCATTAATTGTTAGCATTTCTCTTTAAAAAATGTTTTTATTTCTAAAAGCAGAGTTGTTTTGATGCCATAGTTTCAAATTTAATATATTGAAGTATTTTTATTTCTAATTATTTGCTATATATGTATATTAATGTTATACTTTGATACCAATATATTGGTATTAAAATAATTAATATAATGGCCTTGACACAAAAAATATTTTATATTCTAAAATTTATTTTTTCAGTTGCAGAAGCAAAAACAGATATCAGCTAATCGTCTTAAGAAATTGCTTGTTAAATGCTTATAAATATGGAAGAAACAGAAGTTCTCCGCAGCATCGAAAACGGAAATAAAGATTTTCTAAAACTCAAGGAAACGATATTCAAGCCAATTACGCAACTTTTCCTTATATCTAAATTTTATAAGCCCAAAAGCGTACGTTTACGTACGAAAAACATTCGACATCGGGCTATGTAGATTTTGTACCTACTTGATTTTTATGTTCCAATATTTGTAATCGGCCCTTAGCACAGAAATTTATACATATTGTGTAAAATAACCTATGATAATAAAACACATTGAAACTGTATCTGAATTTAATATTCCTTTATTTGTGGTCTTCCCTTCTCGAATGTATATTATGTATATAAAAACTACTAAAGGTAAATTTTCATTAAAAATACGTCCTCAAATTCACCTAATATTATTTATATATTACACTGAATTGTAATAAATAATTAATGTTAGAGTGAATTTGAGGACGTATTTTTAATGAAAATTTTCCCTAAAATGTAGGAATGTTTATAAAATGGCAACACTCGAAGATAGAGCGAAATGCACTGAGGTGGCCACGCATGTTCGGAATCTAGTAGTGCTAGATCTGTGGAGAAAACCAAGGAGAAAACTAAACTAAATTGCCAGTTGATAAAAAAAGGTATAATTAAAAAAAATTCAAATGATAGATCATAGTTGTACATACATTAAAAAAACTACGTTAAAAAAAACAACTTCAAAAAAGAAAAGTAAAATGTAAAAAAGATTTGATATCATTAATTACTGCATATTATTTAGATGTGCTATTTACTAAATAGTTTTGATATCGGTCATTTGTATAGTATATGTTAACACATTATAAATTAAATAAATTTATATCAATACCTACTACAACCTAGTATTAGTTAATAGTTTTAGTAGATATTAGATAATACATATTAGTAAATACCTTTCAAAATCTATTAAATGTATTTTTAGCAAGACGTACCTAGTCATTTAGTCATTTTTTCACTATATACATTTATAAAAGTTCATGTAGTACCTATGATAAATTTATTAAGTGATACAATCTTTGTTCACATTTTCTTTTCTTTTTCTTATTACACTGTAATATCCTAAAATAATATTGTCACCCGTTCAAATATATATTTTGTAATATGATTGTTGTAATTTCCTGTAAGTAAAGATACATAAATTATTTTATTGTCATAAGCAATTATTTTAGAATTAAGAGTTTTCAAACTTTGTATTCTTTGTTGTAAATCCAAAATAAAAATAAAATCGGTGTGAAATCTCCTCCTTTTTTGAAGTCGGTTAAAAACAAAGCACTCAATGACAACAATACAATAAACAGCACAACCAACATCCGAGTAGGAGGAGGAGCGAGGCAGAATGAGTTAAAATAAAGATGATAGACACTAATGTTTTCGAAGATAGATATTTGAATTTAAGAACGCAATATATTTTTGTTTACGTTCAGCCAATTGCCGTATATTTTAATACGGTAATTAAAATAGCTGCCGTATAAATCGTATTTTTAATGCCTATAAATACTTAAATGTGTGTTTTCTTAATAAAAAAAGGTTTCTTTTAATAGAAAGGGTTTTAGGTTAAAGCAAAGAATTTTTTTAAAGATTTAGCGCCCTATAAGACTGAAAATACACAAACTAGTGCTTTTTTGCTGTTGGTATACTGCCTTTTCGAAAATTGAGTTGGCAACACTGAACATTATCGTCCGATAGCCGCTGGCATATCGGTGTCGGCTCCGATATCCGATATCGGACCGGACAATGTGAAAGACAGGTACATATTTCATACAATTTACTTCCCTCCGATATCGGATATCGGCTATCGGAGTCCGATATCCGATATCGGATCGGATAATGTGAAAACGCTCTAATGTAAGTCCAATTTATATTATCTGTAAGCATTTCACATTTGGCATTTATTATAGTCAGTAGTCTGTGTATAGGTAGCTGTCGTTTTCGAATTTCATGTTCATGACGTTTTTAATTTTTTTATAATTATTTTTTGTACGAGTACGAATGGAACTGAGAAGTGAAAAGCTGATTGTGTATTGTTGAAAAGTAATTTTACGTAGTTTTAACCAATGACTTAAATGATTATACATATAACTTTGTGAATAATGTGCGTGACAATTTTTATGGATGAGTGACACGGAAAACGATAGAGAAGCCACCGAGCGCACTGCACTGATGGACGGCCACATCGCAGAAGCCCGATCCGACAGGGAAATAGCTGAGAGAATTGCTAGGAAGAGGAAAACTAAAGCAGACCCTCAGCGAAATTATGGGGTGAGAATTTGTATGCATTCAAAGTGACATCCGCTACTTTTATCAGTGACTAATCGTATATATTGTATCTCACAACGAAATGATTGTTGTTATGTATAGTTTAAATCCCCAGATGGTGTTATGCATCATAGGAAAGTGCTATAAGTTTATTTGCATCCAATTTCTTTTCTAGATTTAAAAATTATATGGATAAATACATACAAACAATAAGTTTTTTTAAATGTTACAGACAGTGGTTCAAACCGAAGAAAATATGTCGAGTGCAGTAGGCGGCTCCGGCCCTAACGCTCCAGGCCCTTCTCAGGCTCCTCAACTTGGTGAAGAATTAGAACTCAAATATGGGGCACGACATGTTATCAAACTTTTTGTGCCTGTGACTTTGTGTATGATTGTTGTTGTTGCCACTATATCTTCTATAAGATTTTACTCAGTGAAGGATGTTTATTTGTGAGTATGAGATTTATCAAAGGTTTTATTAAAAATTAAAGGTCTGCAATCTGCATGAAGTAAGTTAGCATTCTTGATATGAACATTTGCAGACAACTGCAATTTGGTGACCTCTATGGTGCATGATATTTAAATATAATATTGATTCTTGGTCATACATCAACTGTATCAGTTTTGCCTGATATTAAATATTATGTATATAAAATTATTAAAAAATGTTATGTTTCCAGGGCCTATACACCATTTCATGAAGAAAGTCCATATGCAGTCACAAAAGTTTGGAATGCTCTTGCCAACTCCATGATCCTCTTGTGTGTGATAGCCATGATGACAGTTTTGCTCATAGTCCTTTACAAAAAGAGATGCTACAGAGTTATCCATGGCTGGCTTATATTATCATCACTAATGCTGCTGTTTCTTTTTTCTTATCTATATATTGAGTGAGTACATATCAATCTATATGCAAATATGCTAAGTAATTCATTTGCTTCTTTACTAGGTATGACTTAGTATAGTACAAACAGCTTCACTGTATAGATGTTTAAGACATAATTTGGCTGAGAGAATAAAGTGCTTTTATGCTATTTTTTTTTTATATTTGATAAAAATAAAATTATAAGCATGGCTGTTGCATAATTTGGCTGGATAAAGCAGTTTCTTGTTTCACATGAGTATTAATTGTTCCATTATAACAGGTGAAAGATTATTATAGATAATTATTGAAGATGATGGTTAAATAGAGGGGGTGAAAAATTATATTGTAATAAAAGTATTGTTATTTATTTAAATATAAATTATTTTTTAAGGGAAGCCCTTCGAGCATATAACATACCCATGGATTATATCACACTATCATTTGTACTGTGGAATTTTGGTGTGGTTGGAATGATGGTTATTCACTGGAAGGGGCCACTGAGGTTGCAGCAGGCGTACTTAATATTCATAGCTGCATTGATGGCATTGGTTTTCATTAAATATCTACCTGAATGGACAACCTGGGCTGTGCTTGCAGTTATTTCTATTTGGGGTAAGTGTTGAATAAAATTTCATATAGAGTTTCAAAGCTATTGAACTTGCTTTTTCTTGTTATCAAGGAAAAGAAATAAAAAGACGTGTGGCACTCGGGGACTGCCGCGGTAAAGCTATTGCATAGCATGCCTTCAAGCCACACCTCCGTGCCCGTAGGAGTGGGGAGCATGAGGTTTTTTTCGTTACGGAATTTCTGGATTCGGTCCCCGCGCTCAAGGCCCGCGATAGAAGCTATGCAATAGCTTAAAAATTAAGTGTAAACAATTTCTTGTCCTATTGGTCAGTTTTAGTGTTCAAACCACATTATTTATAATATTTTTTTTATATGTTCCTTTTTTATGATGTATGTATATAATAATTTTATTACAGATCTTGTAGCTGTATTGACTCCTAAAGGACCACTTAGGATATTAGTGGAGACTGCACAGGAAAGAAATGAACCTATATTTCCAGCTCTTATTTATTCCTGTGAGTATTTAAATGGAATTAGAACATTTCAAATTACAGGGTATGTTATGTACGTTCCTGAAATTGGGGAGAAAAAACAACATTCATGAATATAAACTATATTTCAAATCATTTTTTACAAACATGAATCCTTTAGTAGTCAGTAGTGAGATTTTGAACATAATATATGCACAATTTAAATATCAATAATCAATTTCACTACATATTATAAAACAAAGCCCTCAGTCTGGTTTTCTGTTTGCCCTAAACTGGAAGACTAAGTTCAATAAAAACAAATATATGATAAATCTAAACTAATAATACCTATGCTTAATAATGGGTGTTATTTAAACGTTTAGCAAAGTATTGGTATATTTGTGAGTAGAAATATGTAATTGGTAATTACCAAGACATGGTACAAATTTCAGCTCATTTTAAAGTATAACCACACCCCGGACACTCCATACAAAATTATCGTTTTGACAGTCACACTGTAGAGACTGCAAATGTGTGTGTTAAC
>CAJQZM010031063.1:2765-13597 GCA_907164665.1 Colias nastes | reverse complement strand
AGAGTTTGTCGTTAAATCGAGTGTCGTTATATAGAGTTTACACTGTAATTTAGATTTTTACTTACCATAAATTGTGCAGTTCTAAGCAACATATTTTTGTATGGGGTAATTATTATAAACTTTTGTTATGTATAAATTGGCCTATTTTTCAGCTAAATCACCTCTCAGGTTTAAAACAGCGCTACATAAAACTATCATTCATGTCCCAAAACGAAATGATGAAAGTGAGAAGGGAAATATTGACAGCAGTGAATAAAAATAAGGAGAGAGAGAAGAAAGATGCAATCTATGCTGAAATGTTAACAAACGCACTTACAAGTGCTGCAGCTATCGAGCATGCTAAAAAAACTACAGATCATATGGAGAATATTCTGGACATACGGTAAAATATTTGACATTTATTAACTAATTATAATAAATTAAATATTAATAAATTATGTCTGTTGTTAATTCACAAATAAACAATGTAAGTGAAAGTTTGGGAGTATTGAGAATGTGTTGTAATGAAAATCAGATTTTAACTGTAACATATTTGTTAAATATTTCTTTACTGTATGTTCTTTTTGGCACTGAACTCTCACAAAACGATTGGACTTAATGTGAATTAGAGAATGTTTTAGATTTATAACAAACAAACACGTATACAGCCGTTAGACAGAAGCTAGTTATAAATTATATTTATCCCATTACAGAGAGCATGACGTCCCATACCATGTAAGGGTATCAATCGACATGAAGATATTCTGTGGAACCTGGTACACTGTTAAGTCCAGAGGCACAGAAACACCGATTTTCACAAAACGAGAAGATCTGCTTGAAAGACCGGATCCAATTGTCCTGGCGTTCGATATTGAAACTACCAAATTACCTTTGAAATTCCCTGATTCACAAACAGATCAAATTATGATGATATCATACATGATTGACGGTCAGGGGTATTTGATTACGAATAGGGAAATAATATCAACTGACGTGGAAGATTTTGAATACACACCAAAGCCTGAGTTTGAAGGGTAATATTTGTTTTATTGAAAATTAAAAACAAATTGGTTTTTTATGTAACAGAATTTGCTATGTTATGTATTTTTTTACTTATAATAATTTTTTAAACATTTATTTATATTTTTTTCCAGGCAATTTATTATATTCAATGAAGTGAACGAGTTAGCGTTGATACAAAAGTTTTTTGATCACATAATGGATGTGAAGCCCCATATTTTTGTTACTTACAATGGTAAATATTAACACCTTTTATGATGTTTTTTATATATTTTTTTTCTTAGTGCTCCTTTATTATGTTACAAGGGTTTTTAGCAATTGCGTTTTTTAAATAAACTTAAAGATTAGGCGAAATGCTTTAAAAAAGAAATTACAAAACAAGTTTTTTTTTATTTTACAAAAAATATATTGTTTTTTTTATTTTTTTTAGGTGATTTCTTCGATTGGCCATTCGTCGAGGCTCGCGCGGCAATACTAGGGCTTGATATGAAGCAAGAGATCGGTTTCAGTAAGATAGCCGCTAGAGACGGCACCTACGCCTGTAGACCTGCTATGCATATGGACTGTTTATGGTAATTATGTCGAGATACTTGTTGAATAGATATTTTTGTATTTTTTTTTTGTTTTTGAAAATATTTGGATAAATGAAATAAGTGTATGTTTTGTATACGTCGCTGTATCGTGTTTTTCTTTGTAATTTAGGAAGGGTCTGATGTATGATTTTTTATTTGCACTGGACCTATGAGTATACAAAATTAGTAATGACTAATGAGTATACAAAAACTGCTGACTTTTTACAAAGGGAACACAAGAATAATTTTTAAAATAATTAATATTTAAGATTTTCCTGCTACCCTCATATTTCAATAAAATTTTCTCATTTAAAGCACATCTTACACTAAAATTTGAATTTTTTCTTTCATAGTTGGGTAAAACGTGATTCATACTTACCAGTGGGGTCGCAAGGCTTGAAAGCAGTGGCCAAAGCGAAATTAAGATATGATCCAGTGGAATTAGATCCGGAAGATATGTGCAGGATGGCTGCTGAACAGCCACAGGTATGTATGCTTATTGTGACTGGCACTTTAGGCTTAACATAATCGAAAGGGACATAGCCACAATATTATATGAAAAAAGTTGCTTTCCCGTCTGTCCCTGTCTGTCTATCCCTATGCATACTTATATCTTAAAAACTAGGTGAAGGATTATATGCAGTATTTTTGATAAAACGACCCTTCTATAAATATTTCAACACAAATAGCTACAACGATTTATTTTATAGCGAAAAAAAAAACTAAAATGAATATGTGCTTAAAACTTATAAAATTCCTAAATTGGGAATTCTCAACATCGAAATCACTTTATTTTTATATAACTTTTTTCGTTATTATAATGTATGTTCTTATGCAGGTACTCTCAAACTACTCAGTGTCTGACGCAGTAGCGACATACTATTTGTACATGAAGTATGTGCATCCATTCATATTTGCTTTATGTACCATCATTCCTTTGGAACCAGATGAGGTAAGAATAATGCTCTTAATATGTTGAATTTGTTACAGTTTGTATTGTGTGTCATTAATTTAATATTCAAGTTTTAAATAAGTCAATATTTCACTGCAAGAAGACATCCTTTCATTTTTTTAATAAACTCGTACTACTCATCCCTTATCCCTTTGTTTTATTTTTTGATCAATTTTAATTGTTCGTACATTAGCGTAATATCTCTGTGTGTTCTCGTTAAAAAAACCTAGATTCATCACACTCATTCACACACGCACAGGCTCACACGCACACACGCACGCACGCACGCACGCATGCACGCATTTAATATAATAATAATGACTTTCAGGTACTCCGCAAAGGTTCAGGCACGCTATGCGAGTCACTGCTCATGGTGGAAGCGTTCCACGCGAACATTGTGTTCCCGAACAAGCAGGTGGAGGAACTTAATAAGTTAACTGCAGATGGTCATGTGATGGAGACGGAGACGTATGTGGGGGGACATGTGGAGGCTTTGGAGTCTGGTGAGTTTGTTCTGTTTAATTCTTCATCATAGGTCATCGTAATTCAGCTTTTATAATCTTGGTTTGAAAGTACAGTTCGATATATCCTTCAGTATTTAAAAAGTATGTTTTAAATTCGGTATGGATAATATAGCACAATCCAAAAAAAAATATAGTTCAATCTGAATACAAGTGTCTATATTATATATGTCTTATATAAGCACTTAAACAAGCATTTAATCTTGTTCCAATTTCCGACAGAAACGATTTTTTTCTATTATCGCGAAGCGAGCTATTTTCTGAGTATGTATTGGATATTCTGCGTGTGTTTCTAGGTGTATTTAGAGCAGACATCAAATGTAAGTTTCGCATAGTGCCTTCAGCAGTGGACAAACTGATAGATGGCATAGAGAAAACCATGAAACACGCCATAGAGGTCGAAGAGGGGATTCCCCTGGATCTAGTGACGAATTTCGACGAAGTTTGTGGTGAAATCAAAGCAAAGTTGGAACATATGAGAGACCATCCAAGGAGAGACGAAAATCCGCTCATATACCACTTGGACGTTGGCGCTATGTACCCTAATATTATATTGACGAACCGGTTAGTAATTTGACTTATTAAAGAAGAATTAGTCCTGTTACGTTTTGGGTTTTTTTATTTTACAATGATAGAAAGTTAAGTGTGTAATATACGGCCAAAGGTCTATTCTGTCTTCTGTGATAGAATAATAAAGGAAGTCAACCAAGAAAATACAGCATTTTCTTTCGCGAAGCCCGTTCGGTTGTAATCGACATCCTTTCTAAAATCACGTCTTTTACTGTGACCAAAACGACCATAACGCATTGTGAGCTATTTTTACACAATGAGCCAGCCTTTTATTAGCCAGATATTGGAACGAAGTTCCTTATCGCGCGTCGCGAAAGGGGCTTAGACGGAAAAAATTAGGACAAAAAAATGTAACGACACTTTTCGCTATAATTGTCAACCGTGTGGCGTGCGCGTGTTTCTCTGTCTTTCTCATAGAAAGCAAGCTAGTTATTTTAGTAACTTCGTTCCATCAGGGTCCCTTATATGTATAAGATATTTTTGATTTTATGGCATTCAAATAATTAATATAAATTTATAAAGAATAGAAAAAATTCGATCAGGAGGCGACCTCTCAATTATTTGTTTGTTTGTTAGGCTCCAACCGTCCGCCATGGTGTGTGCGAGCGTGTGCGCGGTGTGCGACTACAACAAACCCGGCGCCGACTGCCAGCGGCACATGGACTGGATGTGGAGGGGGGAGTATTGTGAGTCAGATGTACGATAATAAATAAAATAAATAACAACAAAAAAAAAACAGTAACAAGGGCAAAAACTAAAAATAAAAAGATTTCTTTTAATGATTATGGACAATACTGTAATTTCAGACAATTTGTTAATTGTTGTATTGTTGGGCGTAGACCTGGGCTAAGGAAATAACCTAAAAATTTAAATTGTTTATGAAACAATAGAGTACCCTGTTATTACACAAAGTATAAAGTCAACCTGTCGTTGTATGTAATTTCAACCTCCCTTAATTTTTATGATGAAAACTACCCTTAAAAGTCACAAAAATCTATTTAAGTTATTGAATTTTAATTAGATCAAAATACTTACCTATATTCTGCTATTGCAAATTTACCATCTTCCTCTCCTCCATCTTTTGTTCGTTATTTCTCCAAACGAAAAACTGTCCAGTCTATACTTACTCATACCACAAATATTTATTTAAATTTCACAGTACCAGCGACAAGAAGTGAATATCAGCGTATCCAACAACAACTGGAGACAGAGAAATTCCCGCCATTGCACCCTGGTGGACCGCCTAGAGCGTTTCATTCCTTGCCTAAGGAAGAACAGGTATTTTTGACAAAAAGTATTATTTAGTAATATCCCAATTAAGATTAGTTTAAAATAGCTTTCGCCCGCGGTTTTCACCGCGTTAATCTCCGCGATCTATAACTTAAAAACCTTCTTCTAACGTATCCATTGGTGGAAACAGAATGTCATGTATGTCATGTTTCATAATATGTACTATGATTTTTTTTCTACATAGATATTTGAGCTAAATTTATTTCATTATTCAATTTTCAATTCTATAAACTTTACTAAATTATGAAATTTCCTTTCAACTACTTCGTACATTTTGTCTTTAAAATGATAAGGCATAATATTACTTTGTAGGCTGGATATGAAAAGAAGAGATTAGCAGACTATTGTAGGGTCGCCTACAAGAAGACTAAAGTGACGCGCACTGAAGTTCGCACTACTACAATATGTCAAAAAGAAAACTCCTTCTATGTTGACACTGTTAGAGCTTTCAGGTATTTTTTAAGTATTTTAACTTATTATATGTAACTAAAAATAGTAATTACCAGCTTTCCGCCTGCGGCCTCGCCCGCGTTTTCAAAGAAAAACCCGCATAGTTCCCGTTCCCGTGGGATTTCCGGGATAAAACCTAGCCTTTGTTGCTCAGTGAAGATGCAGCTTTCTAATGGTGAAAGAATTTTTGAAATCGGTCCAGTAGTTTATGCGTGAAATCCATACATACATACATAATTACAAACCTTTCCTCTTTATAATATTAGTATAGACTGGAGTTAAAATGTGGTGTAGGAGATGGGTAACAGAGCAATCTTTAAGCAAACTGTAACAATAAAATAATTTAACCTAAATGTATTACTTACATTTTTGAAATATTTTGACAGTACAAAGAGTTGTTTTTTTCTTCTCAGAAGAATTAATTTTCTAAATGGCAGAGATTATACCTCGTAATTTGCTGTGTATTTAAATGCTATTCTATTTGCAGTGTCATAAGGTCTATTTTGCTTTGACATTTCAACTTTTCTAATGGAAATAACACGTTTATTTAAACACTGTTCTATCAGTATGAGCATAAGCTCTATTTTATTTTTTATTTACAAATTCCTAATTTACTTTATATAAATAAAGGACATAAGGTCTATTTTACTATGGCACTACAAAATTTTCAAAACATCCACAGGGATCGTCGTTACGAATACAAAGCGCTAAACAAGCAAGCTAAAGCATTAGTATCAGCGGCCGTAGCGAGCGGAGACGCGGCGGAAATAAAGTCTGCTAAGAGTCGAGAAGTGCTATATGATTCATTGCAATTGGCACATAAGTGTATTCTGAACTCGTTTTATGGATACGTGATGAGGCGTGGGTAAGTGATTTAGATTTAAGGAAAAAAATATGGGTACTTTGATAGGTAATTAATAGGTCTGGAGTGAAAATGAGGGTCTTCAATGCATTATTTGCATTATAATTCTTTTAAACTAGACTGATAAATACTGTAACAGTTATCCTACAAATCAATTAATTTTGACGTAAATAAGCAATATTAATAATATTTTGAGATTTATAAATACATGAATTTATTGTATTGCCACCGATCCTTGATAAGTCTACTAAGTTTAAGTGGGTCAAAGTCGCTAAAAAATTGTTAAATATAACCAATATTTCCCGTCGGTTACATATATACAGGCGAAGCTAATAAAAAAGCAACAAACATACAAACATATTACTACTACTACCATTGTGAAGGTGAAGCTTTTAAAAACGTGTTAATGGACCAATTTTTCCTTAAACAGAGCTAGGTGGCATAGTATGGAGATGGCCGGTATAGTTTGTTACACCGGCGCGAACATTATCATGAGAGCAAGAGAGATTATCGAACAAGTCGGCAGGCCGCTTGAGCTCGATACTGATGGTAATATAAATGTTAATTTATTTCTATTGGTTATTAAGGAAATTAGAAATTAAGAATTTTATTTGTCGGCTGTATCTATTTAATGTATGACTTCTTTTAAAGCTTTCTTAGAAGATGGAAGAAGGTTTGTGGGAATAAAATAATTTTTATTTTAAAATCACCTTATAACTGTCAGATTTTTCAGTTGATATATTACTGTAAAAAATTGGCATATAAACATGCTTTATTTTTTTGGACAGTATATTTGACATCGTTCTTTTTCGAATTTCATATATCTTTAATTATTTTCAGGTATTTGGTGTATTCTACCCTCATCTTTCCCAGAAAATGTAACAGTACATACCACTCACCAGAAGAAAAAGAAAATAAATGTTTCATATCCAAATGCTGTTCTGAATGCCATGGTTAAGGTACGAGTAGAATATTTTCTACAACTAAATATATATCGAGCGGTCGGTCGTTGACTGCTCGAGCTGTCGCTACAAACCGCGCAGTTGACGGCTTGAAGCGGTCGTGACGGCTCGAGCAGTCCGTGTATGAATGTCCATAGTTCACCGCGCGGTCGCGGCTTCAAGCCGTCGGTCTAACCTGCTTGAAGCGGTCCGTGTACGGCCGCCCTTAGTTATTATGGTTGTTTTTATATGTGGTATTTTTCTAGGATTATTTCACCAATGATCAATATTACGAATTAGTGGATCCAGATGAGAAAAAGTATGAAAAACGTGCAGAAAATTCAATCTTTTTTGAAGTGGATGGACCTTATCTTGCTATGGTTCTGCCAGCTTCTAAAGAAGAAGGGAAGAAATTGAAGAAACGATACGCTGTTTTTAATTTTGACGGGTCGTTAGCGGAATTGAAAGGTAAGAAATAAATTTATTAATATAGTTTTTTTTAGGTATATTATAGAATGTTAAATAAAGATATTTATATGCCTAAGAATATCTTAAAAATCTCCAAATGTGTGTTTGATAGTAATTTATTAAGTTGAGGGTACTTTTTATTGGTGCTCTTAGAACTTCTCTACAGTAAACAATACTTTTATCTCTCACCAGGTTTCGAGGTAAAACGTCGTGGCGAGTTGCAATTGATTAAAATCTTCCAATCATCAGTATTCGAGGCTTTTCTCAAAGGAAATGATTTAAAGTCTTGCTACGGAGCTGTCGCTAAAGTAGCTGACTACTGGCTAGATGTATTGTACAGTAAAGGCTCAAATATGCCCGATTCTGAACTATTTGAATTAATTTCGGAGAATCGATCAATGTCTAAGAAATTGGAAGATTATGGTGGGCAGAAGTCGACATCAATTTCTACAGCTAAGAGATTGGCGGAGTTTCTTGGCGATCAAATGGTTAAGGATGCTGGATTGGCTTGTAGGTAAGTTACGTATCATCTATTGTTATTATTTGGTCTAATATTTCTATGAAAATTGTGGAGTCTTTTGTCTTCTGTAAAGTGAAAATTTGCTTGTTACGATATTGCCTTATTGCTAGTAAAGATTTAAAGTCTTTAAATAGTTAAAAACTTTTTGAAGTGAAACTTCTATAAGCGCGTTGAGAGTATTATATATTGCCTCATTGATTTCAACAATATTTAATAAAGATAAAGACCATGAAACGTCTATAAAAGTTACCTACTGTCTCAATATTCCCTTATTGATTTCAACTATTTAAAAAACTTAAAGAAAATTGCTAATTGATTTCAACTATTTAAAAAACTTAAAGAAAATTGCTAATTTTCTTATTCAACAGATTTATCATATCCCGTAAGCCAGACGGTGCACCGGTCACAGAGAGAGCTATTCCTCTAGCCATATTCCAATCACCAGCGGCCGTCAAACGACATCACTTGCGTCGGTGGTTAAAGGACAACACTATATCTGAGGATATCGATATTAGGGACGTGCTAGATTGGGCATATTATATCGAGCGATTGAGTGGCGCTATACAAAAGATCATCACTATACCCGCTGCTATGCAAGGAGTAAGTAATAAGCTGCTAAGTAAGGAGTTGATGAATCACTTAATTTATATATACTATACATATAAGTTAAGTGATTAATCAACTCGAAGGATCAATTTTTATTTATGAAAATATAAAATTTTGATGGTATTCTTAATTCGCTTGTACTTGCTAGGAGTATGACCCTGAAATGTCTTGATAAATATTTATTTATAGTCCAGTTATTAGATTCATAAAAATAGGTTGAACTGGAACCTTTTTCGGGAGCTTTAAAAAGTTCGGCTCGAAGGATCAATCTTATTAATTAAAATTTTGTTTATATTTGAAGCTTTTGACTTGTTTGTAATGCATATATGCAGATTTCAATGACTTTCTTCGAAAAAAAAAAAATCAATTTCAATAATATATTAATTTCTTTAGTTGGATAATCCGGTACCTCGCGTACAATATCCAGACTGGTTGCACAAAAAAATGTTAGCCAAAAGTGATAAGTTCAAAACAAGGAAGATTACGGATATGTTCAGTGTGCAGCCCAAGGAAGTGAGAGATGACAATGATGAGGAACCTTCCACTAGTAATGGTGATGAGGTAAAGTATCTACTTAATTATTACATACTAGGTTTCCGCCCGCGGCTTCGCCCGCGCAGTTAAAGAAAAACCCGCATAATTCCCGTTCCCGTGGGATTTCCGGGATTGCGTCATTTTCCCGGGATAAAAAGTAGCCTATGTCCTTTCTCGGGTATCAAAATATCTCCATACCAAATTTCATGAAAATTGGTTCAGTAGTTTAGGCGTGATTGAGTAACAGACAGACAGACAGAGTTACTTTCGCATTTATAATATTATAGTATGGATTTCTTTCAAAAGTTCCTTTGGTTTCTGCCTCTGTGGACATTTTACTTCCTCTTTATTTTCTTATAAAACAGATCCAAATAATTATGTAGTCTTTAATATTTCTTTGTACATTTATTTGTTCCTATCAATGAAAATATTACTATTAATTTATTTCCTAATTTAAAAGTAATAAAAATTGCTTTTTTATGGTCAGAATGGTATAATAGACATGGAAGATATCGGCAAAGAGCACACGGACAAAGAAATAAGGCCGATGGTTCATACAGTGAAAAGGAAAAGGGAAGAATCTCCAGTAAAAGAAGCTGCCACTTGGCGGGAGGCACTTGGTCCACCGCCACCGTTTGGAAATACGAAGGTAATCTTTTTATTGAAGAAAAAACTTTTCAGTTTAGTTTTTTTTTTAATTTTTTCTGAAAACCATTGTTACGGAAACTTTCTCTGTAATTTTTGCTGACGTGGGGACCTTTTTGTGCCATTATAATGTTAAATTTGTATTTTACCTGTTTAATTTTTTTTCTTTACTTTATTTTGGTTTTGGTAAATAAACGAAAAAAAAAATTTTAATTTTTTGTCAAAAAATAGCTTTATTCGAATGTTTTTTTTTTATCACACTAGAAATTACACTTATTATCACTTACAGGAAGAACGCTTAGCCTGGATTGTGTTCCAAAAGAAGAAATGGAAATGGCAAATAGATCAAAGGGGATTAAATAACCGCAGTAAAAAAGGTAACATTTTGTTAAAATTTTACAAGATTATTATTTGTTTACTAATCTTTCAATATATTAATTTAAAATTGATATTCAGGTAAATTGGATAAAGACAATGCAGTATTGCCAAAGACTGTGGGCGCTTCAAACACCTTGGGCGGATTTATAAGAAGAGCACAACGCACATTACTAAACACTCCATGGCAGATTATTCAGGTATTGTAATAAAATTGTCTGTCTGCATTTCAATTTTTTTTTGCACGATCATCATTATAAACGCAGCTATGCAAAGAGTACGTAAAGTATTTGTTAGTTTGATTTTCCCGCTTGAAGGACCATTTTTTCTTAATTAAAATTGTTTTTTTATTTAAGAAGAAAATGTTTTTTTAAGTGTAACTTCTTTAGGCGCTTTGAGAGTAAATTTTACCGTCACGTTATGGAGTAAGGCGACGATTTTGGTATTTTTTAATCTTATCAAAGAAGTTTCACTTCTGACACGTGTGCTCGGCACACACGCTCTTTTTATTTCGCATGTTATGTATG
>CAJQZM010031062.1:9713-27974 GCA_907164665.1 Colias nastes | reverse complement strand
CCGACCAGAACATGACGAATTATGAGCGCTCTCGAAAGCCGGTCTCGTAATTATTGTGGACAAGGCACTTTTTGCTTCTGACAAATAGAAGGAGCGTGGAATGACTCCGAAGATTTGTGCCGCTACTAATGACACTTGTGGAGGAGCAAGCTCTAATATTAACTACTTCTTTTGTGAGAGAAGTAGACTTTGCTGTGTTCGTGCCTGCCTCGCTTCGGCCATCGACCTCCCCTTTATTTGTTACATTACTTGAGCGTTAATACGAATCGAATGGACGCCAGTGATGGGCTCAAATTTCCTTGGCCAGTCCAACAGCTTGCTGGCAACACGCGAGCGCTTTAAATGGATATAAAATTATTTATGGTTGGATTTAAATATGGAAACAAAATGTTAAACTGTCTAAATTGGCTTTATGTTACAAACTATCTATGTTCTAGACGAATATTGGAATGCAATTGGAGGATTAGATTTATCGACGTCTGGATTTCAAGCTCTATTAAAAACGGTAGTAACCACGGTTAGAAATGTACCGTTCTGAAAATCTATGGTCGTATCATGTTTTTCAGGTTTAACATAACAATACAGACAAAGGCAAATATATAGCTAAGAAAAAATTAAACTCATTCTTATATTGGGCTTTAGTGATTATCAAATTGTTACCTATTAGATATATTGATTTATCGATGGGTATTATTCCATGTATATGCATATTAGTATGTTATTTTACGTGTATTAGTAAAATGCTTAACTCAATTAATGTAGGTTAAATTGCAACAGTCACGTTCACTTTCATCAAAAGATAAAAGTAAACAAAAACTAATTACCTAAGTACTTCAAAAATTATCATTACAAAACTGCTGTTAAAAACATTAAACATTTCCTACACGAGTTTATTTAATTAAAGATGAAGTGTAACAATATAATAAGCTATAAGCTATGCGCTTTTTATTATACTTCAACTTTACACAAGAAAGTTATTTTCACTTTATAAAGTGAGAATTAATGGGTTAGAGTATCTACCTACATTATCTACCTTATTACTAAAAACGAATGATAGAGTTGAACGAAGAATTTAATAATTAATATGACTTACACATAAAGAATTTTAAAGTATTTAATTTTAGTGGTTTAAAGGTGAATATAAATGTACTATGTATTATCTAGTAGTACCTAGTATATTATGTATTAACGTCGAAGATTCTACTGCGATACATTACTACCGGCTTCTCTATTTATTTTCATACTTACATTATAATATTGTCCCCTACTTCCGGCGAAAATACCGTACGCGTAGGTACTTCATGCTGTTTTTCAAAAGTTCTATTGAAAAAGATATTTTATGTACATCTTTGTAAATTTATATGTACAAAGATGTACACATAATATCAAGATGCTTAATCACATTTACGGAGGGCGGGTAAATCCAATAATGGTAAATCGAACGAAGTGAAGGTGGTTTTCTTCAGTCTATATGATAGTTATAATAAATATTAATGCTATTAAAATAAATACTTTATATCTATACCACACTTGTAATCAAACGATTTTCTGAAAATTTCATTGAATTTTTCGAAATCACTCTACATCACTACATAAGTAGTATTATAAAACAAAGTCGCTTTCTCTGTCCCTATGTCCCTTTGTATGCTTAAATCTTTAAAACTAAGCAACGGATTTTGATGCGGTTTTTTTAATAGATAGTGTGATTCTCGACGAAGGTTTTAGTATGTAATTTATTAGGTTTTAGACAAAGCGGGCGAAGCCGCGGGCGGAAAGCTAGATTGTAATAAAGCTTTTTCATTTAGATATTTTTAATTTATTCGAGCATAAAATATGAATAATAATGATTTCACTGATATTTCACAATATCCACGCTAAACGTCCACGACCACCGGAATCGTGTATCAAGTTGCGACGAAATTCGGTGAATTTTTAATATAATATTAATAAAATTAGCTCAGGTGTCCAAAAGTCATTTGTTGGAAGTTTAACCCTTACACCCAAAAAATAAAAAATAACAGTAAAGGAATAGAAAAAAAAAAGTTTTATCAAATTATCATGTCACGTAGAGGGTAGGTAAACCTAAAAAATGCTAAGTTAGGCATACTATCATGTTCTATATTATTATATCATTACTTTTATTACTATAGAAAAATGGAGATAATGTATATAATATGATAGGTATATAATTTAGTTACAGTCTATGAAAACAATTATTATTCAAACTGTTTATCTCCAATATTCAAATAACATAGCTTTGGACTTTAGATGTTATACTATAGTTAATGCCAAGTAAAGATCACTTGTGTCGAAAAGGATGTGATAAAATTTGAACCTTAAAGGGTAACACGAGAACGCAGATTATTTTCAAAGTTTGACACGTAATTACTGAATGCTACTTGTTGCTATGGCCAGTATGGGGCAATATTTTGACGTATTTTATATTGATAATTTTATATTTTATAACTTTAAAATATAAAACACGTAGGTATGAATGACTATGAATTGAGTTACATAATATATATTACATTTTATGATCAACTAGCTTCCGCAGAACACTTTGTAGTTTGTACGTTCTTTACTCACTTTGAACTACGTCTACGTCCTATAAGTCCTAACATCTCCCTGCATAAATCATATTTTTCTAACATAATAAGTATTCAATTAACCTATGTCATATGTGGCTATTTAACTCTATCCAATAATAAATGATATGGTCTTTATTATATCAAGGCTGAACATCATAATATGTCAGATATATATTTAAAGTAGACCCTGTGGAATATATTTCATAATAATAACAAAAGAGCGTATAGTATATTTATTTCCTACCGCATTTATAGCGTACCATAAATATTTACCTGGCTAGCGAGCCATTAAGAAATTCTCTAAGACTCTAAATGTCATTTAAAGGACCTTTACACAAAGACAATCTATTACTTAAGAGATATGGAACGGTATTGTTTGTGTGCTAAAGATTTAAGGTCAATTTCGCATCGAATATAGTCTGTGCCAATATTGCCAGATGATAAATTGCCTACATACAAAGAGGTTCTGCTATTATTTACAAAATGAATATGTATACAGGTCCAAACTGGATATTTGGATCCAGTTTGAACCTGTATAAATCAGGATATTATGTTCTTTAGCTTATCTGTCAGGCAATATGACAAAAAGTATGACATATAGTATGAAAATGTTCGTCAAGAAGTTTAAAAAGCCTATCAGAGATTATCAAGTAGTGTAGTGTTGACTGGCGCTTGCTTTTTAATGTACCTGATACATAACAAATATTTTAAAGTGCTGTAATGTAAAAATATTGGAAATTTCTATTAACATTGTTAATGAAGAAATTTATGCAACAAAAAAGTTTCATAGCCTGTAAAAAATTTCACCTCTACCGTAAACATTAAAAGTTTCACTGTAACAGGATATGTAGTATGCGGGTACGTTACTGTGACCTAGAACATCGAAAATATAATTATCTTTATAACAGATTCTTGTAATGTTCATAACGTAATTAAAATATTATAAAGGCGCCGCTAGCAATACCCGTTCTCTCAAGACCGGAACCTTTTTTTATATATTTTTTTATTTTTATCTGCATAGTAACAAGACACTGCCATATTCATTATAAGTATTATTCGTAAACGTACAATATTTCATAATATTTGATTACGTCAGTTGATGTATGAACTATGAATGTATCGGCAGTATCGGTAAATAATATATATTATGCGTATGTACTATACATTTTCTTTTATTTGAATACGTTAATTACAATTTGAATTAATAAGTCCTAAAATTACACAAGCTTGTATGGTGGTGGGTGTAGCTACTTACATTATAAGCGTTGAACATCTTGTTTTTAACTTAAAATATACTTGATTAAGGAGCATAATATTGCATATACATGTCCGATTTTTTCCGTTTATTCTCTAGGGCTCTAGGTCTTTCTAAAGACTTGAGATTCTACTATACTCTATTAGTTCCGGGTCCGCAAAATCTTTATCTTTTTTATATCCTCCTAATATTGCAATTTCTTCTTGAATCAAATATATCACCTATTTATTATTCTTAATAGGTGATAAATTTGAATTTGTCACTGAAAATATGATTTTATTTGTAATAATATCTAGATTGTAAGACATACTGCATACAAGACCTGGGGCAAACTTTAAATAATTTTTCATTAGCTGATTTCCGGTAAAACTAGTTTTGCCTAGGTCAAACTAGTTCCAATAGAACATACTAAAGTATATTATGTAATATGGTTCCTGAACTTTTATCTCTTTTTCAAACATGATGAAAGTTTCGAAATTATATGATTCTCATGCCGTTCAAGCACAATAAATCATAACTTCGCAGTACCTACGTGTACCTTAGCTGTATCTTAGCAAACAAAATAACACTTTGTACACAATAATACAATATTTAATTACCTCTAGATACAAAAGCCGGAAGGCAGGAGGCGTTGCGTCGTCATCGCGAGCGTAACGGTTTTACTCGACGCAGACTAATAGAAATCATTACAACCATTGAAACAGTCATTTGCTATTATAACTTGTTGGCTCTGTAATCATTTTAATTTGGTTATAGTATTCATTTTCTTTTTTATTACCCTGCAGCTGTGTGCCTCCGGATTCAACACACAAATCACGACACAATATTTAAAACTTACTTATAGGTATGCCATGTCTCTGAAGAGGTATTTAAAACAACAACAATGAATAAAAATAACATGAAAACTGATTATGTGATGTTTTTAATCAAAAAATATTTCTTTCTAGTATTCTGTATTTTAGATGCGTAGGGTACCATTTTAAACTCTGTTGGATGAATCTCGCTTGTCTTCTCTCTGAAAAAATTTAACCTCGTCAAAAGTTGAATTGGCTTATTTCTGATCTATAGTGAAATATAAGTAAGTACCTAAGTACTTTTTAGTTGATCAATACAACCCTGACCAATAATAATAGTAATATTATTTCATGATAAGTGTGATACATTTACAACACCTATTGAACATTGAGCCTCACTTCAAGTTTTGTTATTATATACAACTTTAGAATATAGTAAATATAAGAATATTTCTTCGATTGGAAGTAAATAATACCATACTAAGATTACGAAGACAGCTTAATTGTATGTTCAGAACTAGATTATATCTGGCACAATAATTGCGGTTGGGCAGTACCTAGTTAGGTACTATAAACTTTGCCTATCAAGGAAAAGAGCATGATCGTGTTTTATTCAGAAATATAGGTAGGAAAGTCGGTTTTATTATATTTTCTATTTCTTATTGAGTTTAAGTTGCGTAAATGTAATATAATCTAGTCTGAAACTTTAGATTGCAAGATTGAGAGAAAGATTGCTAATTTGCTAGGCAATGTAGAGCAATTTATAATCATCAAGAAATTTGTATATGATATTACCTACTACAGGCGATGGCTCGTTCTCTACTGCAGGTAAAGGTTTCTAGTATCTACAGGCGACTGAGTTGGAATGGCGAATTATTCCGAATGCCAGCGTTACGGTATTTATTTATATTTCTGCTAAACTTCACGTAAGTAAAACAGATTGTAAGGGAGATAAGAGGTCTCCATTACAATCTCAATATCTGAGCGTGCGGTCGGCTAGGAGAAAGCACAATAGCCCTGTTAGATATACTAGATACAAGTCGCGAACTTTAACCTTTGCACTTGTACCGTAATCTGTATTTCCTTCAGGGGTTCGCTCTGAAATTGTTTATGGCTCAAATTTTCACCATAACGTAGCTACCTATCAATCATAGTGAGAGGCCTTATTTCATAGAATTGCCTGTTTCCCATGTTTGAATATTATTATATGTTGTGGGTTTGCGTTATTTGATTACATTATTGTTGACGTGTAGGTATATAACGTATAACTCCTCATATGCTCCTCATTCAGTATATTTGTATGTGCACTGACTACGAATAAACGGTCAGATAGAGCTCTACTGAGCTATACCTACTATATTATTATATTATCTGTAGCTCTGCCATTGTATAGCTAACCGTTCGCTCTACAACATGATTTTATGTCTTTTGCGCTTATTTATTACCTACAGGTGTGAGGTTGGTATCAACATACAAAAATATTTTTAAAACCATTCTACGACACCATCAAACATTTTTGGAAGATAATTGTATCTATAATATCCTATGTAAAAGACTTTGCGATGGAAACTGTCGAGTCTGTTTACATACCTTACAATACCGTTCCCGCATTTATTAAGAAGTAAATCTAGGATGATGGACAATCCTCAGCATTGTTGTCTGTAGACAAGGACCGTTAATACCGCCTCGGGGAAGACCGCGCGGCCATAAATAAGTAAAAACGTGAAGGAAATAGTAAGCGGCTAAGCATAAGGTCCTGCCAGTTGGTGTAGGTTTCTCAGGTTATACTAAGACTTTGAATTGACTGGTTTTAAAATCAAACAAAGATTACGTCTTCATAATAGATTTTTTGTTTTTAATTTTGTAACTAACTAGGCACCTACTACTACATATTATATACGCATAAGCATAACAATACATATTTAATTATAAGATAATGTCTCTAGAACATAACAGACAAAGATGAAACAACTGGTTTCGGATGTTCAAAATTGTATATCATTTTAAAGGTTATCTCAGATAAGAAATTTTGCCAAAACTTCATCTCCTAATAAGGCAAATAGAGTAGATCGGCCAGGTTAGCTACAGTACTATAAAGAAATAAACATAAAACTAATTTCCCCTTGCTTGCTCTAATGTTTAAACATGAAACCTCAATCTTGATAAACAATTATTGCTTTCTGGAAGTAACAAAGGAACGGGTATAGGGGGAGGCGTGGCATTCTTTGTTAGAAGTCAAAAGGTACAATAGTATTGAGAAATAGAAAAGAAAAAATAATAATTTAATAGTTTGTACCGTTACAAAACAAAGTTGAATACAATTACGGAGATTGTGTGAAAAATGTTTGAACCGATTTCTTTTAGACCAACTAGGTACTTAAGATACCTATTAGTTTTCGATTAACTCTTATTATTCCAACGATTTATGATGTAATTCTTAAATATCTATTGGTACAGGGTATTAACTACCTACATATTGTATTTGTATCGATAAAAGAGTTCATCTCTATAAGAATCGTGTAGAACCCATCAAGCCTATTAGAAAATAATAATAAAAATTCCATCGCAATTTAAAGCAGATTTATCAACACGAGATACCAGGCGTGATGTTAAGTAAAAACTGAAGGATAATATTTAAAGGCGCTAGGTACTGGGATTCCCATTAGAAAATGCTTATAATAGAGGATGAACATCTTATGTTTCTTGGAAAACTTCTCCATTATATAATAGCGTTTTTGCGCGGCAGGAAGTTGTCAAGTTCTTGGAAAAGTAGTAATAGCCAACGTAAGAATATATATAATTAATTAGTATGCTTTAATATTTAATGTTAAATTTATATGAATTAGATGCGCCTTTCAAAGGCACAATGATTAAACATTTTTTATTATAGTACCGGTAGGTACCACAAGAAGGTATAAATGGTAAATACCCCCATAAGGTACAAACACGTGAACTTTCTAAGATCTCCAGGATTACATAACATCAACGTCAAAGAAATCACTAAACAAAAGCCTAAATCCTAAAATATTACAATGCTATTAATCACAACGTGGCCTTCAAATTTCAACAATACAAAGTGGTTTCTATGCGGCCAAACTACCTCAAGCAATAAGGGCAGACGTTTTTAATACCACTGTAAACGAAGATCTTGAATAAAAACTGCTTCTTCATAAATAACGCTACACAGTGATCCACGTCTCATTTTGCCTGCGTTATTCAGATAATAAATAACTTTCTGGGGCCTCTGGTACAAAAACACAATAACAATGACGAGGTGAACGACTGAGGGTTATTACGCCAACCGCATCATTACAATCCCCGAACGCACCGCTGCCGACGAAACCTATCGTTTTATATTTTACTATTACATTTCAAATTTACTTGTATTTACATAGATTACTTTTTCCTCTCTATGAAGCTGTCGATAATAATTTGGATAGTTCGTTGCACTTTCTTGCAGTGGCGTGATGCTAAGTCAAAATAGAAAGGCGCAATACTTTATGAAGTAACGTTTTACGGTTTATGAATTCAAATAAATATAAATTAAAATGTAACCTTTGATAGAGTAGTAAGAATAGATTGTTTAATGTATTACATTGTCAGTGATTTTTTAAGATTGTTTCTTAAATTATGTAAATGAAGTACATGGGTTGATCCAAAAGTAATGATAATCAATATTAAACAAGGTCATTACAGTTATAATAATTATGTAGTTCTCTAGATAGTCTTCTAACTAGAAAATATACTTCAATATTTTTTTTCCTAAACTTAAAAAAAAAAAACTTTGACTTCATCCACAAAAACCCCTCCACGCGGCCATCACTTCGCTGTCGTCTTAAAATAATTTATTGCTAAGAAAGTGTTTCTTGTGCCGAGGAAAGAGATAAAAGTAATTAGGAGCTAGATCTAAAAAATAGGGTAGGTGTTCAAGCATTTGGAATGCCGATTTTTGAATGGCAGCCATCGCAACTGACGCTTTGTGATCTGGTGCGTTGTCTTGGTGAAACAGCGTTCAGGTCCGCAGTTTGCCATGTCTCTTTTCCTTACTAACCTACCGCAATCTTTTAATTTGGTCTGTTTAGTAAGAGCCCAATAAAGTGGCTACCTTTTTAAAATATTCCACCATAATTATTCCTTCAGCGTCCCAAAAAACTACCGCTTTAATCTAACCTACTGATTTTCACTTTGAATTTCTTCATCGTCACTTTGGAAGCTCGCATCCAGGACATTGATTGTTTTTTGGTTTCAGCATAAACATGGTGAACTCGGGTAACGTCCATGATCACAAAACGTGACAAAAAATTATCCTGATATCATTAAAAATTTAGAAATTTACCCTCTACATGTCGAATCGTTGTTTCTTCTTTTCGTCGGGAAACATTCTGGCACGCACGGTTCACATTCAAATTAATGTAAATAATTGGAAACGTGGCCTGTTGATATGATTTTTTTGTGATTACTTAGTGAATACATGAGCAAGCAAAAAACATTTATTTTATATTTTTATGTGCACAGGAAATACCCAATTATCATTACTTTTGGATCAACCTAGTATACAGGGTGTAATCGTTAAGTGTGCACAGGCGATTATTCCGTAACTATTACAGATATCAAAAAACTTTTAACTGATATCGAAAGTACATAACCTAATGAGAAAAATGGCCATAATACATTTTTAAAAATAAAACGAGAAATATCTAAAAAATTAACTTGAAACCCTCCCATAGGTACATTTAGTATGAGATATGAATATCCCATGTACATTTAATATGAAAGATTTTAGCTTTTTCTTTCTTTTTTTGGTTTTCTGCTTAAATTACTTCGCAAATTTGAAGGGAAGTTCATTTAGAAACTATAAATAGAGCTCCTCATCGTATTGCAAAATGAGGACGTCACTTCGAAAATCTGCTATGAATACAAAATGTATGGGAAATAAAATGTATGGGAGCGTTTAATGTAACATTTTTGGATATTTCTCGTTTTATTTTTCAAAATTTATTATGGCCATTTTACTCATTAGGCTAAGTACTTCCGATATCAGTTTAAAGTTTTTTGATATCTGCAATAGTTACGGAATAATCGCTTGTGCACACTTAACGATTACACCCTGTATATTAATATAATTATCTACCACGGTTAACTACCTCCCTACTACCACAATCTATACTAATATTATAAAGCTGAAGAGTTTGTTTGTTTGTTTGAACGCGCTAATCTCAGGAACTACTGGTCTGATTTGAAAAATTCTTTCGGTGTTTGATAGCCCGTTTATCGAGGAAGGCTATCATATAGGCTATAATATATCATCACGCTAAGACCAACAGGAGCGGAGCAATGCGGGTGAAACCGCGAGGAACAGCTAGTTCTGAAATAAAACTAGTTTTATCTATAAATATTTTGAAATAATTATTCGAATCGAATTTTTGAATTAATACATTTTTACTTTTCGTCCTTTTTGTACCATTTTAACAATAATTAGAGGGAACCACAAAAATTTCAGACATAAATATTTTAAAATACTAATTATCGAATGAACTTATAAACGTGTTATGTAAGTGAGCAGAATTAATATTGTATAATTTCAAACTACTGCAGCTTGATGCAAAACATTTAACAATATACAAGTAGGTAGTTAGTTGCGAACGCCTTTTTTCTGCAAATTAGTTTTTACCACTACATGCATATTATGTTACTGACTCATATGCCATGTCATGTAGGTACTTAAGCTGATACCTACAGTGATTATTTATTTAAAAATAACCACTACATGACCAAAAAAGTTATTTGACTGGTCTATATCTATATAACATGTGATCCCTGGGTTTTAGGTACCTACCTACATGTCTGTGTTGTTTTAAAAGCCATGGGCGTAGCCACGGTGGGGCAGGGTGGGGCGCTTGCCCCACCCAGGCTTTGACCTGGAAAGTACCTAACCAAATCTAAAAATTGAATTATCCAGGTACTAACTAACTACTAAGCTTAATATCCGTAAGAAAATTCACGCTCGATTCTCGAAAGTCGACAGTCGACACAGAAAATGCAACCTAAACAATGCCTAAACATTAGTATTATTTACCTCTACATTGACTGACTAACAAACTGTCATACGCCCAGCGACCAAACGGCTGAAGATAGGGACACATTTTTGGATCTATTTCGTGGTGTGGTAGGTGAACAATAAGGTGTTTTGAATAAGAATAATTCGAATAACGAATTACACACGAAAAAAGAAAATAGCTGAGGCTTCTATGTTACATGAACTGTAAGAAAAATGAGTGTAGTACACTGTACAGTTATTTACCCCACTATCTTATTCAATTTCACTTTTGTTTTACGTTACACGTTCTACAACTCAAAAAAATATGGGCCTTAGAAAAAAAAGTTTCAAAAAATTTTAGACAGAAAAAAGTGAGTGTTATAAAAAAGTTTTCAAGGTAAAGAAGATGCGAAATTTTACTTTTTAGAAAGTAAAATTAGAAAGTAAAATCTTCAAAAAAAATCGCAGTAACTTTTGCCCTAAAGTGGATACTTAGTTTCCGAAATATCGGCGTAAGACTTTTCTACGCCTAATGCCATCGCGAATGCCATCGAAATTTGAGGTTCGAAGACCGGGATATGACTTTGGGTACATATAGTTGCTAGTTACCTACATATTATTTTTTATTGTTGCCCCACCTTGAGCGGTGAGCCCATGGCTAACTACGCCCATGTTAAAAGCTGCACCTATTATTGTGTAATTTAAGCCTTCTTCAGTAGCTTAACCATAATCATAAGATCGTTATTAAAATAATTTTCTAAGTTTAATTAAAAGCGATAACACTTTTTTTATTATAATAATATGTAGGTACTCAAATGTCGAAAGAGGTCGACACACCGTAAATCCTTCTAAAATATGTAACACAAAGAGGTCGACACACCGTAAATCCTTCTAAAATTTAATTTAGATTCTTTAACAAATTGAAAATTTATTACTACCAACTATCATCAGACTTTATCACCAATCACTAGCACTTTATAAGGGTCGGAAAAGTAAACACCGCCAGGTCTAAATTAAGCAAACATCTACTTAACCAGGTCAACAATTCAAACATTATTAATTTTAAGATCAAATGAATTACAGAACGCAGATAGTTTAATTAGTTAGACAGTGTTTGTGTTATAACGTAAGTATTCTGTACATGCAGAATGCCATAACATAAATTACACACTAATTGCAACTCAAAACCGCTTAACGAATTTTGATGTTCGATGGATCAGTAAGCTTGGGATAAGATAATAATTAAAAAAAATCTAATATTATATTTAAAAAAAGGCTATCCTTGCCTACCCAAAGGAGGACGGAAGGCCTCAAAAGTCCGCAGATCGAGATCATAATGTGATTTCATTCAATGATCACATGTGAAAGAATCAAAATTTGATTGAAAATTTTGGCGACGTGTGGTATTCAAACGGCTGCGTGGCCGATGATGATAATGAAGAAAAAAATTGCAGTCAGATTTTTGACGTGACAACGTCTTAAATTAGGTTGCGGCTGGGAGTCACTTATGAAAAAGTGTAACGCTCGGTAACGTTACGATGAGTCACCGAACGAGAGAGAGGCCCGCCGAATGCCTTGCGTCTCTCTCCCACTCAACTATGATCGTTGTCACGTAAAATCTTCGCCCGTAAAACCGACTTTACAGGCAACCATTTTTTTTATATATATAATTGATTGTAACTAGGTACATTTTCTTTAGCGCCTTATTGTTAGCACAAAGCCGAAAAAAATAAAATTATGAAAACGTGAGGAATAAAAGAAACAAGTTTTAATGCGATAATTTAATTGACAATAAATATGCTCTTATCTACATAATATTATATCTAATTGACAAAATTACGTTCTTAAATGAATTAATGCACATCATTTATTAAAATTGCCAATACACTAAATAAGAAATTTAACTGGTACATTTCAAAACGTTTGACCTAAAATAATCAAGACATACATTAACATAATAAAAAGTATGTATATGGGTTATTAAAAATTGATCTATTAAAATAACTTTGACTATACATAGGCCGATTTATATATTAAACAGCAAAAAACACAAGAAAACTTCCGGACCCTTTAGGCTAAATGCAGTTGTTATTTAAAATACCAGAAAAACATTTTTAAAACCTCGTAAATTTACACAAAAAATCCTTAAACCATCCAATCATAGACGAGTCACGAGTACAATAAAAAATATTAAAAAATCTTTATTTTTTTTAATCCCAATTTGCAGAAACATATACACATCATTACTTTTTTTGTTCTCGGTGATGCTCAGTCCTATTGTCTAACGCCAATAAATTATATGATATGGAGCTATGCTCTTTATTATTTAATTATGCTCGTATTATAAACTAATTAGAATGCTAATACAAAGATTCCACAAAAGACAGCGTTTCAGAGAGCGCGCGTAAATCTTAGGAATCTATTAATATTTTATTACATATTTTAATATAGCTATTAAAAAAAATTACAAAAGACAGGCCAGACCTTTGTTTAAATCGCTATTTTTTAATACAAAAAAAAAATTATAAGATCTACATCATCATAATTTTTAGGGTAACTACATTACGGTATGGTATGAACGCGTGATTTTTTTTCTAAACTTATTAAGGTAAATCAAAGAATGCATTATTATTGTATTATAGCCCTCAGCCTAAGCCGAATCAATTTAATAAAAAGTCTGTAATCGATATCATAGCGATTTATAAGCCACAGATGTCCTTTGCTCTCCTACATTTATTAAATTATTATCTATCAGATTTCTATTGTACAATTTTTTCATTAGTAAAATAACTTTGTAAACAGTCTACCTACAATACATACAAGATTGTTTTAATATATTTCTATACATTTTTTTCTTCTTTCCTCTGCTAAGCCACGGCCACATAGATACAGTAGCCTCACCTTTACCTAATTTATTTTATTCGCATATTAAATAAAATTATAGATACACAATTTTTGTTAGTTAGTTATTAAGTTCATTGTGCAAGCTATGCAACTGGTTTGAATTATATCAGCTATCAGCAACGGTTATATCAGCTATATGTAATTAATTTCCAAAAATCGAAGTTGTCTTCAGATCCCTATTTGCACAAGCCACGTTATAGCAACACACATATTTTTTAATTATACAGAAAATACAAAAAGATTCATAATATACATATAGTTATATGCGCTTATTTTATCTAAATATATTTGATATTAATAATATACTCTATATTAGTTATTAGCTTACATTTTACCCTTTGAACAATTAGGCCAAAGTTTCAGTTCACATTTATAAGCCCCGGCTAAGCTTGCCAAGCTATATTTTCTTATGATATTGTATGAAAAACTTTGAAAATCTTTTATTAATTACAATTATTTAATATTTGTCAACTGAATTTATAGTAGAGCCATTTTAATAGACAACATTTGACAGTTCAACAAAATTCAACAACGTAACCTAGTAACGACGACATAGAATAATATACTATTTCGTTTTGTTAGAACTGCACATTTGCTTAACTTTTTTCAATTACGATTACATATCTATACATATAATAAATCTGTAGAAGGGTCAATTCTGTACATTGAAAATATTGAAAAAATAAATAGCAGGGGGTGTTACTGGATCGATACCAAACCCAAATATGTGATTAAAAAAATTTTTGTCTGTCTGTCTGTCTGTATGTGAAGACATCACGTGAAAACTAACGGTTCGATTTCGATGAAACTTGGTATAATTATACCTTATTATCCTGGGCGTAAAATAGGATACTTTTTATCCTGGAAAAATACGTAGAAAAAAAATTAATCTTAATTTTTCAGTTTTATCCATAGACGTTGTTTTGTAGAACCGCGAACACACGTTGCGTATTATTAAAGGCCTAGCCGTATTTGGGTCCAATAGATATTTATAAGATGTCATCAAGATGTCAGAGTTACTCAAAATGGAGAAATAAACCATCCACGCGAAGACCGACATCCGCGCGGACGGAGTCGCGGGCGGAAGCTAGTTTATAATAATAATGACCAATACAAGTAATTTTAAGATTTGATTTTACTGATAAACCATTCTAAACATAATAAACAATTTCTGATTTAAAGAACTGACGTCGCTACAATTTTGTGTCAATAAACCTTTTTTCTTTTTAAATACCAGAGACGTTACTCCAAAAATCGAAATCTGACATCTAGAATCGAATGCATTGATTACTTGTGAATAGAAAATCATCATAAATTAATAAATGCGTTGTGTTTTTATAATTATGTAGATACTTGTCTTATTTTGCTCCTTAAATTTACGAAAGAAAGTATATTACTGGGACAGGGATTCGCCTGATGAATTTTAAAATTGACATGTGTTTCAAGCTCGATTGACAAATGTTTCAAGTCCGTATCGATTAATTCACTTTAATCGATGTTTTAAGCAGGTTACCTCTCTTCGAAGATAAAATTGATAGACGTCACATGTTGCCTATTAAATTGGCTCGACTATAATTTGTTATTTAATATTTAAATGCTTATTCATAACATTAATTATACAAATATAAAATAGGTGTCCACTTTTGGCAGTTTAGTTTTGATTTTTAATTAACGTTTTACTGAGAGTTCTTAAATTGTTATACGTTTACAATTTTCAAAATACACAGTTAACTCTTATTCACTAATGTACTTTTTATATTTTAAGTACTAAAAAGACTACATAAGATAAACTTAATATACAAAAAAATCTACTTAAAAAAATAAAATGAAATACATCATATTCATAAATTAGATTTTACATAAACAAACTTCTAAACGACTAGATACTCTCATGTTTTAAAAATAAATATAAATAAAATGTCATGAATTCTATTATGAATGTGAAAATATTTTTTTCTATGAACAAATTCAATGAAATGACAAATTAGGGCCGATTTTTCAATGCTTGGATAAAACTTATCCGTCCAATAAAGTATTACACGATAATATTAAAATGTCACGTAAACTGTCAAATACGGGCAATTAGAATACGTTTTTAAAATGGTAGTTTTATACATTATTCGACGAATAAGTTTTATCCAAGCATTGAAAAATCGGCCCTAAAGGAATAAATTAAATAAATTGGCCCTACATTATTAAAACATACTTCAATATTCTCAATAACTATGTACAGAACATTCAGTGTCAATGGGAATGTCTAGTTTCCTCTTTTCTTTAGTACTGAATGGTGAGACCGTACAAATTTTACCAGATATATATTTTTAGCTATATTTGTATATATGTAAGATACATAAACGTAATGTTAAGTTAATTAAAATCTAAACTAATTGATTCATTAAATATTAAGAAAAATCAATTCATAAGACTACCATTTGTTAGAACAAACCATATTAAATGAGCCTTTTGCGTAGGTCATAAAATAATTTTTTGTCTTGATAAATTTATATTGTATATTAAAAAAAAAATCCTCAAAAAACCTCTTTGACTCTTGTAAATCTACAATATATTATTATATTATGCCTATTGCATACAAAAGAAAAATACACAGAATATTAAAATTTCCGGACATTTTTCACGACACTATTGGAATGGGATAACTACATTATTTGTAAGAAAATCGCAATCGTTTTTCAGACAAATAAATAAATTCGAGACAGAATTTTTTTTCTAAACTATGTAAAAATAAAATAAATAACTAAAATTCCCACTTCGAAGTTAGCTGATAAAATATAGCATAAGATTATGAAGCTTACCAATAATCATATTTGATTAAGAGGCCGTATCGATTTTAAGAGTGATTTTGACTTGTTTCTTTAATTCTTTAGGAGCTCGTTTAAAAAAACTAACTACTATGTTATATTAAAGTAATGGTATAATTTAAAATTCTCTAGAATATTCGATTATATAGATCTGCCGTAACAACGTTTGCGCTCCCGTATATAATCTAAAATTCTAGAGAACTTTAAATTATTCCATTTCTTTCATAAAACATATAATATGTATTTTTTTTATTGCAAATTTTTAAGCATTTACCTATCATTTAGTGTGTATTTTTTATTTTTTTTAACTCTGTTGTAAGAACTAGAAATTCGACGCCATATACGCATAAAATTTCATCAAAGTAAGGCTATTTTAACTTAGATGTTCTTTGAATTTTTCAATAAAAGTACATAAATTGCCTCGAACATATTTTAGGATGTCTCAGTGTCTTTACTGTAGTATATTTTATAAGAAAACTTCTTCTATTAAATTCCGTGTAAAATACAAAGACACGAACGTCCCGCATGGAAAAAATTGAAACACGCCTTAGGTTATTGGCTATTAAACAAACTGGACAATGAATATCAATAAATTGTCTCGAACGTATTTTAGATATTGAATGAATCTTTAATTTAAGATATCATCACACATTGTTACTAATTTAGTTTTGTTAAACGAGCGTCTAAAGAATTACAGAAACAAGTAAAAATCACTCTAAAATCGATAAGGACTCTTAAGAGCCAATATTTACTGAGCCATTCCATAAAATTAAATTGAATCAATTTTTTTTTCTATTTTTCGCTCATAATATACTACGAGCTTGTATCTAAATTGTTTTTTTCCTATTTATCACTTCTATTATAGTACTGTGCGGCTAGATCAAGTAACTCCCTTCTCAACTGTTGCGCCTGCGATCGCAAATGTTGTTCCCTTGTTCGAATCACCTTGTATTGCTCTTCGCGTTCCTCCGTATGTTGCGGTACTAGCCAGCGGAGGTATAGTTCTGTAAAACGAAAGGATAATGGTATAGTTTGGTAATCTTAATCATTTGGAAGTTTTTGTACAGTAATAAGAATAAGACATAACAAAAAAAAATGTCTGATAGTGTGATTTCCAATGGATGATACGCGATTTTGAAGAAGAGTAAGTATATAAACGTTATTTTTCTCATTTGATATGGCTGAAGTGATTTAATTGATACATTTCCTGACTAATTAAAGGTAATATTATGTTGTTTCAAAGATGTGTGCGTGTGTGTGCGCGTACGCATGTGTTTGTGTGCGTTGGTGTGAGTGAGTGCTTGATGAATGTATGTCACCAATTTATTTAACATAATCACAATTTACCTTCCCATATAACGAAGCTCATGGGCGCAACAGATGGCCATATAACATTAGGCGTGGGATCATACAATGGATTGATATATGTAGTCATTTCATCTGGCTGGTTGATCCATGACCATAGACTGGTTGTGTTCTCATAGACCCCGCGCGTTTCGCGCTCTTGGTCACTGTCGCAGAGGAATGTTCCTGTAAAATGTTTAATAATGTTTAGTAAATAATAATTTTGAAAGGAAAAATAAAGTTATATTATAAAAAAAAATCTATTCATTTATTTCCTTGATCGGATTTCTGACTGTCTTTTAAAACGCATTTATTGTATCAAAAACTATATTATGAACAACGGATTTTTATGCTACAACGTTACAGTCATTGCTATAAACACCATTTGTATTAAATTTATTAGATTTTAATTACGATTTTATTGCGAGATTCGTAAACAAGCTGTTAGATTGTGTCATGTATGTAATCTTCTGTATAATATTTTCTAATCTTTTATTTTCGCGCTCTATTGGCGCTAGTA
>CAJQZM010031060.1:0-11732 GCA_907164665.1 Colias nastes | reverse complement strand
CCTCATATTGGTTAATAGCTACCCCAAAAACCATGAAAATGACACCCATGACGAAAAGATGTAAAATTTTCGTCGGCGCCATCTTGGATTTTAGTTTTGACCTCATATATGGGTAATAGCTTCCCCAAAAACCACCCACATTTGCAAATGTGTTTGCTCCTTAGGAAAAGTTCAGATTTCCTAGGTAATGTGATGAATCTAATTTATTTAATTTCGACCGTATCTCGGAATAACATACATATTTTTCTAAGAATTGTATACAATGCCGGATTTAATACATTGCCGGCAACATAATATGTATGATAATTCTTAAAAAAGTATTTTAAACATTTCAAAGCTTAGATATTGCATACAATTCCTAGAGGTTTTGTAAAACACTCACACTTTTTTAAGTTAGTTACTAACTAACATACTTATCAGAATTGTACCTACTAATAAAAGTAAGAAAATGAATTTTTAAAGTTCGTAATAATGTTCTGGAATCAATTTCAATAAAAATTAAAAATTAAAAATAATGTCAAGTATCAAGATGAGCTATAAAATGGAATGCGCTATGTTTACGTGAGCGTGATGTTGCCGCGAACAAAGTTACGACGTTAGTTAGATACATAAATTTGAGTAACGCAGATCGGTGACAGCGTCCTTAAGTTGACTAAGGATTTTTGTGAATTAATTTAAAATAATATTGACATATAATCAAGATTTTATAAAAAAAAAACTACTTGCAGTTATTTTTCTAAAATGTATTACAGAATAAGTTGAATGTAAAAAAACGAAGCATATAAGCTAGAAGAAGTCTAATTGAATAAATAAATGTTTGAGTTTGAGTTCATACATAGCGTAAAATGGAATAAAATAGGATGACATTACTATTGTCATATAAAATATTGTGATTGGCTGTATGCATTTGTCTGCAATAGAGCTGTTTTGTGATTGGGTAAAATATTAATGACAATTATAAATGAAAACTAATCGTGAGTGTTAAAAATTGAAGCATCTGTCAAAATTCTAGCCGCTATCGAGAATACAAGAACAATTTTATAATTCAATTTCTGCGTTTATTATTGTTGTAATACACTTTTGAATTCCAAAATATGGCTCGTGAAAGTAGCGCTGGTTTTGATAGACACATTACAATCTTTTCCCCAGAAGGACGATTATATCAAGTCGGTATGTAAACTTGTTTCCACTTTTAACCAAAAACAACTATCATAATTTTGGTAGGTATTACTGTTGTTTTACAGCATATAATTCCAGAAAGCGTATATACATATCGTTCATATATATTCTGATAAATTAGTAAATTCCTATATCCAAAGGCTGTGCTAATGAGCATGTTTTCATTACAGAATATGCTTTGAAAGCGATAAACCAAGGCGGTCTGACGTCAGTGGCGCTTCGCGGTGCGGATGCCGCCGTGGTCGCAGCTCAGCGCAAGGTGCCGGACCGCCTGCTGGACCCTGCGTCTGTCACACACCTCTTCAGACTTACAGACCGAATTGGCTGCGTCATGACGGGCATGACAGGTATGTTTACAAACTTACAAGTAAATATTTATGTAAATACTAGTTCAATAAAGGCATGGATTGACAGCATTGGTATATTCCTATATACAGGTGACTAGAGAGCACTCAGCTGTTGTATTCAATGTAGTGTTACATTAATTACTCCAAAGTTAAGTTAATCAAGTCAATCAATGTTGTGTATGTAATCGCATCCACAATGATCAAAACAACTGAAATTCTTCTGAAATGTGACATAGACTAGGAGGCAATATTATCTGACACAATTGTATATTTCTGTATTTTGCATTGATTCCTCACAAAAAGCATAAATATGTGACATCATCTAGGGGGCAATAATATCTGACACAATTTGATATTGTTGAACACGTTCATGTGACATATTATCTTCTCATCTCAGCTCATCGCCCCCTAGTTATATATTAATGCTTGTGACTGTACCTACCCTTATTGTGTTAATATAGCTTTCTAGCTAGCAATAAATATGACATACTTACTCTAGTGATGCAAATAATTATTATTATGCATATTTTTTTTTTATGGTAAAAGACGCAACAGTTGAAAATATAACCAAAGTTTAATTGAAAGGGAAAATTTACAAATTTTTATATGAATTACAAGCGCCATAGCTGGAGGCCCCAACAAAAAGTCGAATTTACTTTTTAAAACTACATTACACATGATTTTTTATGTGATCTACTATTCTTAACTCAATTGTAATACATATTACTTATTACACATGATCAGATTTCCTTATTAGAAAATTAATAGAATAAATTCCATTCAATACTGAATGATAATGCTTCATGCTTCATGTTTCATTTTTAGATCAATAAATATTTTCTGAAGAGCTAACACACTGTATTCATTCCAGCGGACAGCAAGTCGCAGGTCCAGCGAGCGCGCTACGAGGCGGCGAACTGGCAGTACAAGTACGGCACGGAGATCCCGGTGCACATCCTGTGCCGTCGCATTGCGGACATCTCACAGGTGTACACGCAGAATGCTGAGATGAGGCCGCTCGGCTGCAGTGAGTTTTTAGTTATTGTGTTTTATTTAACTAGATGACCTGCGCTAACAATAATTTTCTTTCATAGCAATCCTGATAGTTACAAACATAGCAGAAAAGAATCTTTTAGGTATGGAACCTTGGTTCATATTATTGCAAGGTTCATAGAAGTCTATTTTTGTTAATAAATATAGCCTATCACAACAAATGTCTTTATAAAGAGCCATTATTTATAATACAAGTTTAGAAATCAATTCTACTTTGAGTAGGATGCTTTTGTGCTATTAAAATAATGTCAATCTCATAATTTTTAAATCTATGTTACAGTATCAATAAAATTGATGATCAAATGTAACACTAAACACATTTCAATGCAATTCCAGGCATGATGTTAATTGCGTACGACGACGAGTCAGGCGCGAGCGTGTACAAGACGGACCCATCTGGCTACTACTGCTCATACAAGGCAGTTGCCGCTGGAGCCAAGGCTACAGACGCTAATGCTTATCTCGAGAAGAAGCTGAAGAAACGCTCAGACCTGTCCGCTGATGATGCGATACAGCTGGCCATCTCGTGCCTGTCCCAAGTGCTGTCTGTGGACTTTAAGTCCTCGGAGATCGAGGTTGGGGTTGTGATGAAGGATGATCCCAAGTTCAAGTGAGTAGTTTTTGTTTGATTGTGTAATGCTATGCTGTTACTGTCTTTTTGGAAAATAAAAACAAAGATTTTGTGAACATTTTGGAAAAATATATTATCAAAAATATATCTTTCCAAAATAGTTATCTCTATGCTCAAATTTAATTTTTAATGTCTATTCTAAGACTAATTTATGACAAATTTTAAGTTATTATAAAAAAAATGGGTGCCTGGATAAACTCATTTTTATAAAGTTTTAAATGTCTGCAATATCAACAAATAAGTTCAAAAGACATTAGAGTCGTACAAGTAGAGTCATTTTAATCTAACATTTGACAGTTCAACAAAAATCAACAACATAACATATTATTTGGTTTGGTTACATCTGCACAATTGCTTAACTTTTTCCAATTGACAACATTTCAAAATTTTAAGCTACTTATTTTTTTATTTTAATGAAAACTAGATCAAAAATTATGATACACGTATTTTTTGCTTTTTCTAAATATGGAAGTTTTCATTCATCTTTTTGAGTTTTAAAATCATCTCATTCTAAAATGTCGTAAGCGCCAAATGACGTCATACATACGGAGGAATACATTTTTTCCTTTGCCACATACCTAGTTTAAATTAAAAAAAAAATCTTGACAGTTGACATTTTGGCACATTTGTCACTTTGATTCGTCAAGCTTTGTAAATATTGTTATTTGTTATTTGCTGATCCAAATTTTAAACAAAAGAAACTTATTCACAAGTACTGATGATGATGACTTTATCCAGGATTTGTTAAGGGGTGCTGAAAATTTCTGGGAAACAAATATACTATCCCAAAAACGTTGGAAAGTGTTAAATAAATACAACTTTTAGTAAGTAAACAAAGTCTTTTATTTCAAGAAAATTATGAACACTATAGGCACTATTTGTATAATATAAATGAATTGGTCCAACTCCAATCAAACAAACATCACGCTAATGAGATTAAATTAGAAAACCAAAACACAATAACACAATTTAAAAGTTTGTTTACATGAATAATTCACAAAAATGACATTAATATGAAATTTGACACATGCCATAGGGCGTATTCAGAAAGAAAGCTTGAAACTTATAAGCGCTTATAAGTTTCAAGCTTTCTTTCTGAATACGCCCATACCCTGTAAATGTCAGTGATAGTTTTTTTTTAACTTTTTTTAAATTAGGCTAAGGCGTATTTTTATTCCTCCGTATGTATGACGTCATCATCACATTTATCGTTTTTATTTAATTTCTCTTAAAATATGCGATTAAAAAATGAAATATTTTTTTTTCTGTAATCGCAAGAGCAAAATAAAGAAACGGTTTTTTTCTTTCATGGCCTTATAAAAAATGAAATGTTGTCAATTACGATTACATATTATTTATTGTAAGAATGTAATTTCTAGATTTGATTTATCTAATAAACCATTCTAAGCAAAATAAACAATGTCTGATTTTTTGCGATGATGTTATAATCGGCTTGGCGAAAGATGATTCCTATGACACTGACAGTTATTCTCAAGACACAACCTTGTAATGGCGTCACTATTAAATTAGAAACGTATTGGAGGCGTCCAAAAATGGCATTTATTAATTTTTACGTAGCTTATGCCATTACAATGATATTCCGTTGGAGTTATAACAGTTCTTACTTCTTAACATTTACGAGAAATTATTTCAATCTGACTTTACGTTTACGTCCTGCAAAACTTACATCGTTGGTATTTATCGACTAGTGCGAAAGTATCGATAAACAAATGTCTATAATGGAAATGAGTACATATTTTCTTTATAATCAATAATGCTAACTAGATCCTTACCAAGCTAAACTCACTAATAAAGGAGATAATTCACTAACATTCGACGCAGCATTTAAATAACACGTTTAAATCTCACGCAAACTAAGCAGATACCATCGATCAACTTGTATTGGCAATATTTTGTATCAAAGCGTCGCGGAAACCTTAATAACTTATGATGTTACTTGGTGTGTTAAGGTGCGATTAAACGACGCGCAAACACGCGAGCCGAGCCTGGCTCGGCTCGTGGTCCGCCGCGCCACGCGCCGTGTAAACAACTGCGCTCGGCGCGGCTCGGCAAGTTTGCACGATCCATCACTTGTCGGTTTTTTCGACACAGATCAAAGGCGCGCGGCTCGGCTTGTGTTAATACGCGCCGTCTAAACAGATATCACTGTCTATTTTGTATTGATGTGTAGCCGCCACGGACGGCTCGGCTGGCGTAGGATCGTGCTACCCCGCGTCGTTTAAACGAGCAGGCTTGCGTCCGTATTTAGCCGAGCCGCATTTCCACGGACGGCTCGGCTCGCGTAGGATCGGGCTAGCCCGCGTCGTTTAATCGCACCTTTATCCACGTCTGATATGTCAATTATCGTGACATGAAGCCGCGGTATAAATGAGACGAAGTGGGAACAAAAACTGCAGTCGAAATTGAATCTTTTCCCCTTCAGTTAAACCATAATTTTGAATGACAAAATCTTCAAAGGACTATCACCTGCGCTTCCGATTTTACGCGGCCAAACAAATGAAGTTTATTCCTATATCTGTTGAATCCCACCATTTTTTATTTAGTCCGTGAATGAGCGGGGCGGAAACATGCTTAGTTTTTGTTTTTGTTTAAGAACGCAGGTTTGTTTTATGTAAATATATTATTTAAATACGTCTATACATTTTATACATTTAAAACCAAATAATGAGACTATACCTGAAAGATATCCATTTAGGTACCTAAGCTATGATAACAAAAGTTTTTTAGACAAATTAAATCATGGACATCCATTTTCATGATAAAATATACACTAGCGCATACGTGTTTAACAGGTTAAAAATTACGACAAAATGATAAGGTGCATTTTTATGTTTTGGAAAACTTTCGTTTTACTTACCTACTTAATCTATGCTAAAAAACTTAAATTAATACAACAACATAATAGACGTTAAAAATGTAGTTTATAATATTTGTTAAAACATATTTACCGACGTGGCTGAATGGAAGCCACGCAATTGTCTATAAAATAGTAAAGTATCGACACGACCCATCATACGAGCAATCACTAAGACGAATAGAAAATATATTAATGGAATAGGGATTTGGTGATTTTTTAAATTCACATATGTTTCAATTTCGTATCGATTCATTGACTTAAATCGATGTTTTCAAGGCTCAAGCAGATCACCTTCATTTGAAGATAAATAATCCCTGATAGACGTCAAATGTTACCTATTAAAATGACTCAACTATAATTAATATTATCTACCAAATTTGACAATTCGTTTTCGCTACGATCAACACTCAGAATATATTATGTAAAATAACCAACTTTAAGTCTAACAGTAATTTGATACAAAAAGACCATGCATTTAATGTTAAACTTTCTTTTGTTTCAGGGTTTTAACGGAGACCGAAATTGATAGACATTTAACTGCCATTGCTGAAAAGGATTAAGGGAGCATCATAAACACTTTATTATTAAAATTCATTTAATAAAAACTTTTACATAAACATTGTGTCTATTTTTCATAACTTCCAATCTTTAGTAAAACAAAGGTGTTCACTTGGTCAGAAATGAGAAAGTATTATGTACAATTAAATAGTAACTTTTTGTATGAATAGAATTAAACTATATAATATCCTACAGTACCAAAACGTTAGGCATACAATTCCGTAAGCATTCCACTATTCCCTCCTGGAACATTTTTCAATATCTCTTTCGGCATCTCATTGACGACAGACGTAAAGTTATGCACTTCGCAGCAGAAAGTCAGGCCATATAAAGGAATTTCATAGTTTCTATGTTTCCTTAATCCATGTAACCAAGATACCCGCCCACATGCGCTCTCACAGAAAACTGCGTCGCGAATCTCGCTCACGGCTACAAATGGATCATTTAAAACCACTATAGCCAACGCTTTCTCGCTCCTCTTATCGTGGACTAGTGTCCAAATGTATTTGGGCACCGGGAACCGCTCTGGCTTAAGGAATATCTCTGCTCTAGTATGACCAGTTCGCAAAGAAAGAACTCCATGCGTTCCCGCGTACACGTCCAAAGTGGCATGTGGTCTAGTTAGCTTCATGAACTTGGCAACATCCCGATGCAAATGGTGTAGATTCCCATTCGCGACGCTCTTCCAAACCGGCACTTTATTTGACACGAAGTCCGTAACTCGCATGTTCTGGTCGTCGAAGTAGTAGCTGCTGAGCAGTTTGGTGCCGGTCAGCGATTGGTCGGCGAATGTGAACTTCTCGTGTCGGAATATTTCATGTAGACGCCTGTTCATGCGGATATCGTCGGAGTAGAGTTTTTCGGCGGCGTGACGCGTGTTGGCGTCGAACATGTGGTTAAAGTTTCCAAGTAAAGTGAGTGGAGAGCGTTGTTCGCTGTGTGGCGGCATTCTTAGCACGTTGGCAGCGGCGTTGCTGACGTGTGTGAGTGTGGGGATGCCGCGGTCTTCGTCGAAGCACAGCGTGGCGAGATGGCGCACGTTTCTAGAAGCTTCTATGATTTGATACGCACGGCCTTGTAGCGGTGATCCGCAGTATTCCACCTACAATGAACGGATAATAATAATTGTTTAAAAGTTAACTTGAGAAATTACGGTTATTAACTTTACTATTAGCTATATTATTTTTAACAAATCTATATCGGCTTGAGGATAAGTCATGCCTAAGAAACGATAAGCAATATTATGTAAGTTGTTTGCCGAGACAGCAGCGATAATATTTTACTTAGAAATTGCCATGTCATAAGATATTGCTTCGTTATTTATTAGGGAAATTTTGTCAGCATAATCAAAATATATTGAAAACAATAACAAAAACAAGCTCTTTTATTTGTTCTCATTATACACGATAACCCATGACATTCATGTTACCCATTACATGCTTTTCAGAGTGGTCCTAATAATCCTATTATAGAATGTCTGTATCTTATGATCTCAATCATGAGTTTAGCATCATGTTAAACTCTATTAACAAAAAAATATTATGAAAAAAAATACTAACCGTATGCAACACATCTTCGAATATATTCTCTTGACAGCCCAGCTCAAGCAAATGCCGCAACTTACTGTCCTGTCTCACACGATACCTCCCCGCCTCGCACACCGCGCTCACGGTACTCAGCAGGGGGTAGGCGAGTAACCTCCCCCCTCCACACGAGAACACAACCTCATCCCCCACGGGAATCACCACAGAACTGTTGGACGCTCTGTGTGAAGCCACTAGTGGCATGTTGTCCGGGATGCATTCCATGCATTCTAAGTCTATTATGCATGGTGCTGGAAAAAATAGGAAATTGCATTATTAAAAATTATGACAGTATTTAAGAATAGTGGTATATTTCATACAAAGATGGTAGTTACTTTGGTGATTTAAGAATAACTTTGCGTACGTATAGCAATTTCTGATTATATTGCTATAAGTAAAACTATTAACTAATTGCAAGTCTGTGACTGTAAAACTTAAATTGAGCTCCAAATGAAATTCAACAAAATAAATTGTTAATAAGAACCCTGCGCCATCTATGATTTTGTTTGTGTATGAATTAAGTATGAATAAAAAGTGCAGTAGAATCAACTAACTTAAAATTCGAAGCATTAAAATTAAACTAAACAACTTGATAATTGGTCTGTTGTTGACGCTACTGAAGCTCATTTCTTTACATTAATTTCTAGAACCGTCTATAAATATTAGACTCTACGTCTCAATTATTCTGTTACCAAAATTCAGATTAACAAAAAAAGCAAAATAGTATCAAGAAAATAGTTATATTTCGATAGAGTAGGAAAAAAGTCTATATTGCTGATTTAAAATGAACATTATACACTTACCATCACTAAAGAAAGCAATTTGGAAGAAACAACACAATAGAATAAGACGCAACATGTCTGTTTAGCGCGCTGTTTGACTGAGGAGTGATATCTCCTGATAACCCGCCCTGATCCCGCTATCGGCTGTATTGTTTACTACAATACAAGGTCTACCAGGTACTGGCCTATAGAGATCCTGTTGTTTCCTTATTGTGTTTGGGTTTTGAGCAAATGGGTAGGTTTTGATTGTAGCTGAAGTTTAACCACTAACTTACGTTTGTAGATTTTTGAATCAATGCATCACTCTTAATTTCTGATATTTATCATTATCATGTATGATTAACTTAAAACAGAGCATCAACAATGCGCAAACATGTTACTTGGATTTTAACGAAAATAATGATCTCTATTCACTGATTGATCAATTCCCATTATAACATAACTTTCTTGCTTTGTATTAATACGACTTATAACAATGTAAACCATTATTATCTACTTAAGAAAATTTCCACATACAAGACCAATTCATATCTTCGATAGATGTTGAAACATTTCACATATTATGTATGGGGGTTTAAATAAAAACAACAGTTTCGATAGATTGTTTATTATGAACATAATATACAATGCCAATGTTTATTTATAAAAGCGGGTAAAATCGACGAGACACATACACCGTACGATAAAACTGTAATATATATATTTATAACATATAGAGTACATACTTAACCTCCTACTGTGCGACCCACTTACGAATGTCTGATCTCTTGTACATAAAAACAAAGACGGTTACCGATAAAAATATTATATGTATTTTAAAACATGCAAGAGGAAATTACTATACAACTAATGAGAATATAAAAAATCATTTGAGAAATGAATATAATTCACCCGTCTTCGTGAGCAGAATTCTTATATTGTGACAATGACTCATGTGAATAATAAAAAACTGTAACAATAATTAAAAGACAAGTTCATTTTACTAAAACATGCGGTAGTTTTATAAAAGTTATAGGGCTCATAACATTACGAGAATAGTTGCATGAATGAAATATAACAACAACGCTCCAGTAATGGATACAAATTTTATGCACTTTTTTTTAAACTTTCCACTCAAATTATTTTGATGTTGTATTACATGCACATTTCATTTAAAAAATCACAAAGTAAAACAATAGGGCCTAAAAGCGTAATTTATTAGTTGAGATAATATACATAAAAAACAATTACAAGAGAACGAGACAAAATACATATGTACATAATAAGATTTCATTATTATAATTGTTAGCGCAAACAAAATAATCGAAACATTTCGACATGTTAAGCGCTACATTTTAGGAGATTAAAAACGTTAAGGTCTAAATAAAAATATCCACAAACATTGACATTTAAGCACATTTGAGCCGTAAGAATTCGAAGCCGTTACATCATTATTATATTATAGTGTTAAATAAAACGTTACAGCGAAGCGCAGTGCATGCATCGATATACAAACAATATTATATGTGCTAGGTATTTAGACTTACACTACGCTGAGGGTACCAGTTTCGGTACTTGAGTTCGCAATAAACAACATTCCATTTGTTTGATTTTTTGTGAAAAAATAAGAATTAAAAATAAGAATTTTATTTGTTTAGTGTTTAATGACCAATTTGAACATAACTTCACGTGTGGTAGAAAGAGACAAAAAAATCGTCACATGAAGGTTTGACGCGTCTGTGCATTATCCATATCACGCTATTATAGTGACGTCGTACACGTGAGAGATACATGAATTGAGTTTCGGACTCGTTTAAATTCATTAAAATATTATTTTACACTACACAGGTATTAAAACGTTTCCATACAATGATACTTCAATGCGAACCCAAAACTTCAACAAATGTGTGCGTGAACGTATGCACGCACACATTGACACGACGAACATGTTATTACCACTGATGATATGCATTGCAATTACAAGCACACTCGAAAAGTACGAGATCTATTTACATAAAACATTGTAATCTCAATATTAATCACTATTTTCGAGCTCAGATTTATTATTATTTGTAACACGCTAAGGGCGCGTGTTCACTAGACCACAACATGTTGTATTGCACAGAGTCGCCCGGCCAGAAATATTACCGCGCGACTTATGACCGGAGCCTATATTCAATCTATCTATTGAAATTATATTTAAGAAAAGAAAATATTAATAAAAATGATTACTTTGAGATAATTTTGACACAATTTGGATTGTTTTGGCAAATAAAAATAAGTATAATAAGTAAAGTTGAATCTTTAGTATTTTACCCGCAAATTAGATTTTAGATACATTTAATATAGGATCTGGAATTTTTAATTACTTGAGATATGTTATAATACAACTACTAGCCATATATAATTTATTGCGACAAATAGTTGACATACATTTATAAAATAATATGTATAATATGTAATTTTGTGTGTGCTATACTTTGAAAACTTGGCCACGCAAGCATATTGCTCATTAAAAATACAAACATACAAATTATGAACGTTGTAGCCTTGTATTAAATATTATATTGATAAAACAGTCAAAATTACTAGGTACATATCTAACTATGGCAGAAATATATTATAATAATAATTAAAGTTACTTCTAGGACGATCTACGAGTCCACGAGAATATCAAAATTCTAAGCTATATTAAAAGGATAATATTTTTGTGTTCACCAAAAATCTAAAGGTACATCTATG
>CAJQZM010031059.1:0-10436 GCA_907164665.1 Colias nastes | reverse complement strand
TGATAAAAGGTAAAGTATAATGATAACAGAGTTGTATTTTTTCACCATCCTGACGCACTAAATCTGAAATAAATCTTAAATTATTAGCTAAACATCGCGGCCAACTTAAATTAACCCTACTTCAGTTGTTTTAACAGGCACAGGCATAAAGAAAAGTTCAATTTTAAAATATTTTCTTTTTCACATTTCATTTTTTCACTGCGCAAAATTTGACAATGACCCATACAAGCAGTAGAATAGATATATTTGGTCAATTAAAATCAGTATTTATATGTAGGTATATATGTATAATGTGTTAATTTATAAATATGGATACGTATAGTCAAAGGAAATAAAATTAAGATGATTGTAAATTGAGCAGTAGTGATTTGTAAGTGCGACGAAAGTTGGATTTGCATTTGAGTTTTTTTATTGGAGGTGGTATGTTATTCCAACATTTCGTCGCATTATATTTAAATGACCCACGAAAGGCGGTAGTTTTATGTTGGGGAATTGATTGACCTCTTGGGTCCCACTTCTTATTTCACCCCTTTTAGTATCCTTACGCCACAATAGTTTTGTGTACAGATATTCAGGCTGCTTTGTATTGATCGTATCAAATAAAAGGCAAGCTAATAATAAATCTTGCCGACCTTTCATTTTTAAAAACTTTATGCTATTAAGAAAAGGGGTGACATGAGACCTGGGTGGGATTGTCACGCAAAATCTGGCACAGGAGTTTTGGACTCTCTGAATAAGACGGTGTACTTTTGCCGTTAGACAAGGTCCATAAACAAGGAGAGCATAATTTAATTTAGAAAGTACGATGCTTTCGCGCAATCGTATTCGTAGATCGACACTCAGAAAAGGCCGAATATTGTAAAGAACTTTGAGTCGATAAAAGCAATTACTAACTAAATTAGTGACATAATCTTCGAACCTTAACTGAGCGTCGAAATCGATGCCCAGGTTACGAGCAATTGTAACCCGCTCTATAGGGGTGGAGTTTACAAAAACAGTGGGATCTGCTTTAACCAAGTCAGAGACTTGCTTCTTAGACCCAACAACAAGATATTTAGACTTGGATGGATTAAGAACCAATGAGTTTTTATGAGACCAGTCTGATATGCGTTCCAAATCCTCATTCATTTTCCTGGTGCATTCTTCTATTCGATCTCTATCAATAGGTATGTAAAGTTGCAAATCATCGGCATATAAATGATGATGAGCCCTGAGGAACTCCTCTATTGACAGGCACAAGCGAAGAAAGATCTCTGTTTCCGTCACCTTTAACCAACATTACTCTTTGGTGACGTTGGCGAAGATAGCTATCAAACCAAGATGAAGAAATAGGATTGAAACCATAGAAATTAAGCTTTGAGAGAAGAAGAGAAATATTTATACAGTCAAAGGCCCTAGAAAAATCAAGCAGAGTTAGAATCGATGGCTGGCCATTGTCGCGTGCAGAGAGCAAGTTATCCATTAAAGCCTTTTTGTTAGAATTATCAATTAAGCTATCTCTTTTACAACCTAATTTATAAGGATATGTGAAATATTCGATCTATAGTTTAGAATTTCGATTCCAAGTATGGAGTGGTATGGATGAACTTTCTGGAAGCAAAAGGCAATGTCAATGACCTCATGACTGTACAGTGTATATTATGTAGACTCACGTAAATTATAAAATTAATGAGAAAACAATATGTCGATTATCATGACCGACCGGTCAGCGGACGTCCGTTGGTAGGGCTGTCACTTGCTTTAAATTAAATATAAAACATTTATTGCGTATAACGGAAATAATATTGTAATACTGTGGTATAACGATTTATTTCTTCAAATTGACTATAGTGATCGCAAGTGCAAAAGAATATTGAATGTCATTATGACTATTAAAATTATACGACAGTCACAATGACATCGAATTTGGTTTTGCATTTCCCTTTATACCAAATAAATACATACGATATAGGGACAGAGAAAGCGATTTTGTTTTATACTAATTGTAGTGATAAGAAAAATCATTCTAAATAGTGACAGCCCTAGATTAATGTGACATTGTCCTTATGTGTTATATAATACAGCTTTATTTAACTTGGCTTCGCTTGAGTAGATAATTGTATTAGTTGATTGACTTTTTCTAAGACTTAAGTTGTAGTTTGTACTACCTAAATTATGTAGGTACAGTTGAAAAAATACAATGAAAATAGTAGGTATTAAACTACGTCGTACTTCGTCGCCAACTACTATAGAATTTGGTGTGTTTGTCACTCGATTAAGCAAAAATGCATAAATAATGGTTATTTTTTCTTTATGTATCTCTTCAATTAATATTATGAAATATATCTCTCTAGTAATATAGGTAGTAAAATTAAATGACTTGACTTTTAAAAGCCGCAGGCAAAAGTTAGTATGTACTATGTAGGTATATTATGTCTATGCAATTTGCAGTTCAATGACCTTATCATATGTTTCTTTTTGAGCCACTTAATGAAATGACGTTTTGCTTCGATACCCACCCCATGCTTAACATAAGCAAAGTAATTTGAACCATATACCAACGTATTACGGCATGTATTTCATTAGCAATATTAACATGATATATGAATTTATAGACAGCGCGTTTTTATTTGCTACTTATACTCAGCAATTATATTTTATGAATAATTTAACGCAATTTACACTTCGAATGCTATCTTTGCAATTTTATATCTTTTTTTATACGATCTAATAAAAATTATATACTTAAATGTGAATATTTAAAACCACGTAATAAATAAATGTTCGCAAACATGTAAAACCTTTATAAATGAACGCTAAACTCATAAATGTTACGGAAGACAAACTGCCGAAATACTAACGAAATTGTTCACACGAATTTAGACCTTACTCCTACGACAATAAGCTTCATAATACAATAAACATATTAACGTCACGATCGAGCTAATGTGTTAAGGAAAAAACACCTATGTTATTATTGTATTTAAAACGGAAATGGTGTAAAATGATAAAATGTATGGCGGAACTAATAGTACGAATGATATTTTGTAGTGAAATTGTATCCTACTTTTATATTGTAACGGGAAAGTTTGGTTCATCATTTATACATATAAATTAAATACTTATGTATACCGCGGTTTCTAAACATATTCATACCGTATTTCTTGATTATTGACAAAAATGATAATCTTAACTTTTTCTGAAATCATCCCGTAATTTCCTTTTTTCATAAATTAGAAAAACGTTTTTAAATAAGGTAATTAATATAAGAAAATTTATTATAAAGTTATGATTACACCCAGGGAATGAAGCGGGTCATATCTATTTTGTCATTAATGATCCTTTATCAAATACTTTGTTCAAAATAAAATATTTATATTTTCTGTTTGTTACAGATAACCATATGAACACAGCAAAGTGAAGGTATGTAGAACAGAAAATAATTAAAACATATTTTAAACCATACATAAAAATAAAAGAGTTATTTTTCATCCATTTAAATTTAATTATCATAATATTTGAGTGTATTTATCATAATAGCGGTAAATTAAAGTAGATTCAGCACACTTATATTATTATGTGAAATATTTGATTCGTTTGAATGTTAGGAATAAACTCGAAAACAACTAAACCAATTTTGTGCAGTTTTTAATTTAAATATAAAATTGCAATTATTAAACACTGTTTATTATTTAACACATTTTAATTTCAATTATTTAGCCTATGTTCATCAGGGATAATGTAGGACTCTAATGGTAAAAGATTTAAATCGGTCCAGTAGTTTCGGAGATTATTCAATTCAAAGTTCAAACAAACAAACAATCAAATCGTTCCTCTTTATAATATTAGTGTAGATTATAAGCCACATTCGGATTACCAAACATCTACCAGTAGCATATATAATTGCGTGTTGTAACAGTAAGCCCTAAATGGAAGGCAGTCTAGACAAACAAGTTAGGCTAGATCTTAGTGGAATCATGTGTAGACACTTGACTAAGTAAAAATACTACTTGTATTATAAGGCGAAAGTTTGTAAGAATGTTTATTTATTTATGAATTCTTTATTGCTCCGAGAATGTGTTACAATAAAACTTAACCTAAGAATACATTTAAACAATGGGCGGTCTTATCGCTATGCAGCGATTTCTTCCAGACAACCAGACGTACGGAGAGAAATAATTAAAGGAAAGGATAAATATTTGTTGTGTGAAAATGTTTATTACTCATCACAAATTGTATAGATATATAATAGATATAGTTATATATTAACACATACATTGTTAATCTATGTATATCTAATAACTAACATTTGTGAGAGACTGGTGTCCGTGATAAGTATAAAATACTACTGTGTTATGGTTTGCATCATAAATACGATGTATTTATCTTTTTCTGCATGCGAATAACTAGCAAAAGAACTCGCCCAAGTTATTTTTTGGAAATCGAATTTATGAACCCTAACTATTGTACCGAGGAGACTGTATAACTTATTATGTATCTATTTATTATGAAAAATAAAGCAAAACCTATCATGGTACCCAATTATAATCCACAGCAAAACAATAAATATGAGTAATAACGTACACTGTAAGCGAAACTGCATTACAATGCGTTGCAAATAAAACGACCCGCTAATAAAATGCAAATAAGGATAGTTTTACGACTTCCAAAGAGTAAAACACAGCGCAACGACCACTTAGCCTTTTTTCAATACGCATGTGCATAAAAAACCTCAATTAATCGACTATAAAACCAGTTGCAATGTGGACAATTTTTATGGTCTTAGCTGTACGCTTAGAATATATTAAGCCCTTGTTTTAATGCGTTTTTTTTCAATAATCTCGCTAGATTAAAGATTGCATAGATTAGAGTTTAATTTATTCTCTTTATAGTCATTTACCGTTATTATATATTAGTGGATTACATTTAGAGATGATAGATAATTTAAATTAGATTGTAAAAGTTTAATGCACTAGTGGCTTAGTGCTAATATACTTTATAGCACCACAGGTAATACCTCTATAATACACTAGCTGTGCCACTCGGTTGCACCCGCATTGCTCCGCTCCTGTTGATCTTAGCGTGATGATATATAGCGTATAGCCTGCCTCGATAAATGGTCTATCTAACACTGAAAGAATTTTTCAAATCGGACTAGTAGTTCTTGGGATTAGCGCGTTCAAACAAACAAACAAACTCTTCAGCTTTATAACATTAGTATATATATTAGATCGTCTTCAATAAAAATGATTTTATAAAAATATATAGTACTGTTTGAAATTAGTTATTACTTATTATCTTATTTGGGTCTCCGTTTATAAGCAATTTGCTAGTATTTGATATGATGTCATATTGAATTACTATTACTATTAGTGTCTATTTGTGAATACAAATTATCCATAATAAAACATTTCAAATACCTATTTATGCATGTATGTGTGTCTTTCTTTTCACCTGGCTCTCTTTAAATGCTGAATTCATATTAATGAGATTTTAATTAAAAGGTAGAGAAATCTTTATAACAAAATATAACCTACTTTTTATACTACATATTGCGACTTTCGACTTTGTTTTTAATACGTAGTGATAAATTCTCACATAGTCGCAAACATCTAGTAAACACATTATCTAGGACAAATAATAACAATTTAAGCTTTCTGTATTCAATGACAATATACCGTTTGACCTTTGTACCTAATGTCAATGCATTTGCATAAATATGTGTGAAGATTCCACAAAGTGACGTTCAAGTATATTTTAGTAAAGCTATTTAACTGTAATCCTCAGCTGGGTTATCCTTCAAATTGGTTGGATTATGATGTAATAACATTCACTTGTTTAACTAGAATCTCGATGAACCACGTTGAATAGTATGGATAAAAACTAAAGGATTCGTATCTAGAAGTGTACAGTTTTTTTATGTTAGGACCTGTATTTTTAAGAAGTAACTTCGGAAAGTTCTTCTTCTCCAAAATAAAGACACGAAATTTATCTTCAGTTCTGCGTATCTGTAAAAGAACTTAAAAATATCGACAGTATTATTATCAACAAACATTGATCTTGATTTTAAAATTTTTAACCGATTTGCTATCGATAAAAATCTCATCACTAGTGTTAATTACCTATGTATTATTAAAATATTCAAATATGTATATATTCTTAACATTAACTCAACAATAAAATCAAAACACATAGACGAACATAGAACCTCTTTGGGAAGACGGTTTAAAAAGTATCGATAAATGATACTCATTAATTTCTTAATTCCATCTCTATGACACAGAATAATGAACCACAGTGTATTAAAGTTGCTAATGTCCCGTATATCCAGGTCAAAATACCAAGGTTATCTAGGCTGTGACGATAGGAATCCGCGTAGGTGCTAGACGATAGACGTGTCGCTTGCTAGTGATGTGTGCGTGTCGATAGTTTTGTTACATGGCAATTTATTGTTTGTCAATATTATTTAAAATACAAAATGAATATTATGTTTCGTAAATTGTATCATATCGATCATCCATTGCGTTATTCGTTTTGATTTTTTAAAGAAAACTTGCAGTTATACCTACTTTGACGATTACTTAATATGGATTTTAAAAATATCATAAAGCGATACTTATATTTTAATTATTATCAACGATACATACGACATCAATCATTAAATGATTGAATCGTGTATTAATATCTATTTAACTACATACGCGTTACATTACGCTATCTTTTCTTGGCACAGTAAAAAAAATAATTTCAAATGCAATAATATCAAAATTTATCTATGCAAATCATTGCGGAAATCGAAACACAAACTGAAAAACAAAATGACATCCCAACAACGTAGAATACAATAGTTATCCATTTACAAGCAGTACTGCCTACATTAATGACTAGCAACACTGCCATCGAAGAATAACGGCCGGAATATATTAAAGTTATCAACAAAATAAAATTGTTAGCGGCATTTAACTTAATCTATTACACGTATTTGCTCTTAATGTACCATCTAAATGCTTTATTATGTTTCGTTTAACGAGAGTCCTCTTGCTTTGTTAAATATTGGTTATAACTTATAACCAATACTAGCTTTCGCTGTTGTAACGTGAAAGAGAGACAAACAAACAAACACACGATTAATAATTAAGTGGAATATTATTTTATTATGATTAAAAATAATTCCTAAGCTTTCATGTAGACTGCTTTCCGTAACAGAGGTAAGTAATTTCTATGTAATATGACCAATAAAAAGCGCTTCTACAATAACTCTACGTAACTAAATAAATGTGCCAGTTTGACTTCTTAATAACTATCTTTCTATCGGCTTCACATACGTTATGTTCTTCCTCAGGGCTTAGTATGGGATGGTTTTATCTACACAGGTAATACAGTATGTCACCAACCCGAAGGTTTAAACTTTTACCATGCTATATAAGTTCTAAGAAATGCAACCAAGGGCATTTAGCAATAAACTCCATTTAATGACGCAATAGAAAGCTCTTCGAAATCGGGATAATATAAATCACTAGATCGATAAATGTCTCAATAAACTATCGATTGTTTATTGGTCCATAACTATAGCGGGGTTTATGGCGTCCACAAAAGATGTATTTATGTTCGGTTAATGTATGTAAAGTAATTACATATAGAAAAGACAAAATAAGACAGTAAAAATTGAAACTTTCAAGTACCTTCCTTTCAAGTTTCTTGCTGGTTCATGTCTGAACTGAAGATGACTGTCATAAAATGAAGAGATAAATACAAATATCATACGTGCTGTTAAGACCTAAAAATTTCATGCAAATATCAGTTTCCTTGAAAATTAAGGGTTTTTTATTTATTATTTATGTATTCTTCATTTTCATACAAACACAAAACAAAAATATCACGCTCATTCTATCGATAGTTCTTTATTTATTACATTTTAATACCTCATGCAATAAATAAAAATCTATCGATACATAATGCACATCACTAAAGCTATGAGGTAACACAAGGATACGTTTGTTTATGTTGTTTTTTACATATTTTGTATTTTTATGGTCAGGCTATGTACCTGTGACTCACTTTTTACCTAATTATGTATTATTAACATAAATTTTTGGCTTTAACAACAAACAACCAGTCAGAAATGAAATTTATTTCTTTTATATTGTATGCTAATTAATAAATATTTTTTCTTTCCTAGCAATTACTTATTAACACACTTTCTATAAGTAATGCAACGAAAACAAACAGACAAAATAGTTTTATACATATCTAGCTATGCCCCGCGGTTTTACCCAATTGATCCGCTACTGTTGATCTTAGCGTGATGATATATTGCCTATAGCCTTCCTCGATAGATGGGCTATCTAAAGCCTGATTCCCACGGCATGCCTGCTTCACAAGCATTGGCAGACGACAAGCGCTTGTCGCCATCCGTCGCGATTTGAACTGAGCGTTCCCACGGCATGTGTGCGTATGGCAAGCACTGGCGAGCGACAAGCGCGCCGATTCCCATGGCATGTGGTGTGGTGTGGCGCGGTCGGATTTGTGAAGCAAACATGTCGTGGGAATCAGGCTTAACACTGAAAGAATTTTTCAAATCGGACCAGTAGTTCCTGAGATTAGCGCGTTCAAACAAACAAACTCTTCAGCTTTATAGTAATAGTAGGTATACCTAGATAAAAAAAATAAGTACATTCTTATGGGTCATAAAAAACAACTTATCTCAGTAATAATAACTTAGAAATGTAATTAATCATCCTAACCACTTAAAGCTAACTTATTAATTCTAGTGATACAGATTTCTAAGTTACAGTTCAATAAGCACAGAAGGCTTTCACTTATTAATACGGAATTCCTTATAAGTACGAACCATAATTTTTTCAAACCATACTTAAATGCTAATATGATTCTTAGTAATTTGTTTTTAACTCTTATTTACCTTTGCCCGACCACGCCTAAAAGTGGCTTCTAATAATTTAATATTAACTTATGTTTATCTATATTAATTTTATGGAGTAATGAATTTTAGTTTAAAAGCTGTCGTAAGATCTTTCCTTATTAACTACATGATATATGAAAAAAATTCAATGGCAAATTTTGGCGCCAAATTACATGCTTCAAGTTTTTTTTCACCAGACGTGAAGAAAGGCTGTTCAAAATGGAAGATTTTAAACGTGATAACAGTTTAAAGATGCAAACATAATTTTCCCACCATCTCATAAATTAAATTTGCATACGTACCTTTTTTTCTCGTAATTTTCCTAATTAATACAGTGAGGAAAGCAATTTACATAATAACACGTCTGTCCGTTTGTCTGTCGAGCCTCAGGCAGACCTGTGTGCTAAGTGTGAGTTTTTGCTCGCACTCGATCGCGATAAAGTTAACTCGGATTTCTATGAAATTGAAACAGCGCCGCCTAGCTTCCCCATACGTCCGCTAGGGGCGCTGTTCGATTTCCCATACTAATTCGGCTGTGACGCAGACGCGATAGTAACGTTTCGTACTCGATCAAACTCACACTAGGGGTACAGTTGTGACAAGTCAGATAATTATTATGTTCTAGTCAGCCATATTGGATTTGTGACGTCATATAATGGAGTTCTTTGAGCTGCGAATGGTTTTTATAACAAACTACCTTCCGACCGTGGCTTCGCCTTCGCCCACTGTGTTTAAAACGTCATACATGATATACTAAAACCTTCCTCTTGAATCACTATATCTATTAAAAAACCTCATCAATATCCGTGGCGTAGTTTTAAAGATTTAAGCATACATAGAGACATAGAGACAGAAAAGCGACTTTGTTTTGTACTACGTAGTGAAGTTTCTTTAACTCACAGTTTTGATTCTTCTAAACTATTACTAGAAACAGCAAATTACTAGTAAATGTCTGAGTAATCATATACCACAATGGCACAGAAAATTGTATGTATGGCCGCGTGCATGCCTGTAACCGTTGTAGCTAGCGGGTATGACCTGACCTTAGAAAGAGGAATCTGCAGTCATTGAGTTTAATTAATTTTGTCTCTATGTTTTGTGCGATGCATCGAATTATGTTTAGCAGTTTAGGTGTAAAACCTATTTCTAGATACACCCTGATTCGTTAAATTTATTTAGATTAGGTACTTATTAAAATCAATTTTTTCTGTAGACTTTTCATCGAAGATTATATTTAAAAGGCTATTTGAGAGTAGGTTTTATTAAAGTGTAAGTTTTATTTATGTTTTATTAATAAATGTTTAACAAATTGAAATAACTAAGTATTTTAAGGAACTTTATATTTCGAAATAGACGTCAAAACCAGTACAAATACATCCATAATCTATCTACAAACAAAATCTCATCCCAATCTAACCATTTTGACATAAACACACTCATAAATTTTCCCATTAATAACGTAAATGGTCATAAAGTACAGTATACTACCAATGTTCAACAACTCTGAAGTTAGCAGCGTACGTCGTTCAGCGGTGTG
>CAJQZM010031058.1:0-18869 GCA_907164665.1 Colias nastes | reverse complement strand
CCAAGGATTGAAAAATCAGCCCTTAAAAGAAGATCTAACAGGTTTTGCTAATCCGATTATGAAGTTCACTAATAGACAGCTACATTATTAGTAAGTGCGTAGGCTTTGGTTCTGTGTTTATTATTCACCATAATAGCCTTTAATAAACAATATCTCAACAAAATAATTGTTTCTAAAGTTGCGTCTATAGTTTACAATTTATTCACTACATAGTATAAAACAAATTCGCTTTCTCTTTTCTTTCTATGTATGCTTAAATCTTTAAAACTACGCAACGGATTTTGATGCGGTTTTTTAATAGATAGAGTGATTGAAGAGAGTTTTTTATAAGTATAGTTTATTAGATTTTAGGCACAGCGTGCGAAGCCGCAAGCGGAAAGCTAGTCTATACTAATATTGTGAGCTGAAGAGTTTGTTTGTTTTTTTGAACGCGCTTATCTCAGGAACTACTAGTCCGATTTGAAAAATTCTTCCGGTGTTAGATAACCCATTTATCGAGGAAGGCTATAGGCTATTGTATATCATGACGCTAAGACCAACAGGAGCGGAGCCACGTGCGAGAAACTGCGGGGCGCAGCTAGTATAAGATAAAATAGTAGTAAAATTTAACTAATGCATATAAAAAGCGATTGTATTTCATCATTATCATGAATCGTTTTAAGTCTCCTTATATTTAAACCTCACAACTACGTCTTTGAAAATTCTTTGAAAGAAATACTGCGTTCTATAAGGAAATGAAGTTTTAGCCACCCGAGAGTCGTTGAGACATCTATGTAATTGGAGTTAAGTTCGCATTGTCTAACATCAGCTTCCGTTCAGGAACTAATACTAGAAGTAAAAGTATAAATACTTTTCCTTGTCGTACAATTAATATATAATTATATAGTAGGGTTTAAGAATATAGCTTCGTTTTCTCAACTAGATTGGTCTAGATAATAGATATAGTATTGAATGTTGTCTCGGGATATTTAATTTATTTATGAAGCTTTTATTAATAATTATTTTCATAACCATCTTCATTGTATCGTTATTTCACACGAAAATAGACGATCTTGTAACTTTATCTTGTAATTTCCTGCTCCTCAAATCCTTCTTTTAATTGATTTGCTCATGATATAATGTATTCTAGCTTGTGAGGAAAAAAAAATATATTCCGCTGGGTTTTCCGTCAATTGTCCTAAAATTGTAGGAACTGACAACATAGTAAATTAAACTTAATTTATTTTAAACTAAATTTTAAATAACAATAGTTAAAATTTAGCACAATCATTATTACAAATTTCGATGAAAATCGTATAAAATACGATGTAAAATATTATTACTTACCTACGTAATTCTAAGTACTAGATAATTAAAAACCACAGCAAACTGCTTTATAAAGTTGATTTATAAAGTCGAAAAATTCGTTAAGATTGAGTAGAAGAGGTAATCAATTCCAATATTTACTGCGAACTCATTAATTTAAGTGAAAAATCAATTAAAACATTCATTTAACGGAATCAACACGAATCTACTGAACGTCGAAATGCGCGTTCGAGATTTGGTTTTATTCTGTTCTGTTTTTATTATTGTTAACGCAGGAAAGCCAAAAGGTAAATGTTTAAATTAATTTTTAAATAAAAATATACATTTCGATACTTTACCTACTGTTTATTCTATTGTTCATCGCAAATTATTATATACTAGGAACATAGAAAAACCTATATTCAACAAATTCTGTGAACTTTATCGACCTCTTTAGCGTAATCCCTTCGTTCTTAAAGATTATGAGAAGAAAAGGATCTTTCATATAAAAATGAAATTGATGTTATATTTTCTTCTTAATTTTTTCAAGCAAACAAAACTAACATAATATATTTGAACTAAATAGCAGCCATAGAAAACAATAAAAATAAAAAGAACATAATATTTAAATTAAAAATAAATAACACTACTAGCAATAGGCACTAGGTCTGTGTGTTTTCAGTTTTATGGCCGCAAAAACACCATGATTACACCTATTTTATCGCATTAAAAAAAGAGAGTCTGCCTCCACCTTAAAGAGTCGGCAACACATCGTCGGACACGTCTGTAGATACCTATCGGCTCTGAAGGCGATTCGCATGCTCGTTTGCCTACTCTTCTATTAAAAAATAAATACCCAGTTTGCGACTATTTTTTTATATTTCAGAAAATTTCGATGCAGACTATTACTTCAGTTCTTCGCTAAGATCGACGGAGACGTGTGACCATTTGTCCAAAATGTATTGTCAACTAGAATGTAATAACAAAAATGGAGTGTGTATTGATGGCAAATGTTACTGCTTTTCCATTAGAGAAGCTTACGCTGGTAATTGTTTATTAGTTTAAAGCGATAGGTGTAGTTACTAAAGGTCCTGTCCCATAGATTTAGTTAAACCGTCTATTATGAATTTAACAGCATAAAAGTAATGGTTTGATTTTTGAAATTTGATCGAATAATAAAATTTACGAGGAAGGCTGTTCTGGATGATTTTACAAAAGAAACTGAATAGTAAAATAGGACATAGTTACTAATAAAGTAAGCAGAATGCATGAAAAGAAACGAATGTTAATTTTGCAAAACTCAAATACTTTTTTTACATCTAGATTATTAGGTACGTATTTAAAATTCAATTTAAAGTAGAAAAATGAAACTACAGTTTTCAATACAATAGCATTATGATATCTAATACCTCTAATCATGTACGTTAACTACACTACAATAAAGGGCATCAAAATAGCAAGGTCATTTGTTCATTTGCATAATCAGTTAATAACCTTTCCAGAAAGATCCTCCATAACACATAACTACGAGAACTCACAAGAATCGCTGCAATACGCTCTACGCCCTACAGTCCGCCACCACATCGCACATTTCTGCCCAAACCTCGAGATTGCCAGATCCTGCATACGAAAATGTATGGTAGAAGGGAAGCCGGCCTTCTGCGGCAAGGATCACGTCTGCTACTGCGGACATAAGTACAAAAATACTGATATTAATCCAAAGATCGATGCTCAGAACGTTTACAATCAGTTTAAAGATCTGTACACTAAATATTTTGGACCTAATGTCAATGGTAATAAGGGACATGGAGAAAAGATCGATGCAATTGAGATATAAAATAAAAGTTTTTAACATCTAAAACTAGTAGTTGGTTCGGACGTTTTGATTCAACATTAATTAATCATGTTGCTGTATAAAAAAATATATGAGTTGTTTTCCTAATATTGAATCATTAGGAAAAACTCATAATTAGAATAAATCACGTTTAAAATCCGTTAAAATCTTTAATTTCTAATATTGAGTTGTTTATTTTATTGAGCTCTACCTTATTCTTGGATTTTTTTTCAACCAAAACCCTAAATATAATTTTTTCAGTTATTCATATTAAACAGTATTTCTGTAAATCGCACAACAAACAATATTCAGATTCTTTTTAGTAATTAATCTCCCTACAAATCAACAAAATGTATCATAACAATAACAATATAACAATTAGGTTGTTCTGAAAGATCCAACGCCTAAGGATTCCTTACATAATACATTTGGGGTTTGTAAGTGCGATCAAGTGAATTTTAATTGCAAACAACTTCCGTACAAGTTGTGGAACTGCAATACAATTACTGGAAGAGCCATAAATATAATGATGTAATATGTATGTGTTTGATGTTTTTTTTTCTTTTTTGTGAAATAATGATTGCAAATGATGCCAATTTTCATCGCTGCTTCTGAATGCGTGCAAATAATGCAATCCAGTACTAATGCCTGTGCAGCACTGGAATGCAGTGATGCTAGCACCAACTGATCAACTACGGTATCAAAAATCAGCTATAATATCCGGTTTACATTATTTCAGTTTATTAAGAAGCCGGTTTATTAAGAATCAGGTGATTTAGAGTAAAACATTCATCCAGTTATTCGCATTGCTTACATTTTTTTTGGATATAAATTAAGCACAAAATGAAGAATAGGTTATTCAATAAAGAGGAAATGCGCTCAAATAATATGAATTATAACAACGTTTGGGGATATATTCTAATTCAAAATGTCAAGAGCCATCAATTTCCCGGTCCTCGTATTATATTCATATAAGGATTACGTTAGTTGAAATTCGATATTCTTCTCGACTTTAACGACTCTCAGATACGTTTCTTGCAATTTTCGATGAATGATATGATGTTATAGGAATTTGCCTAATAGTAAAAATACATTTAAAGTATTATTGTGACAAACTATGGGGTTACTATTAGTAATACAGCAAAAACATCACACTCATCTTAAACTATTAGAATCTAAGGGTACTGCTATTGGAATTGAAAAATAAACATTTTATTTATTATTAAGTTCATTCTAGTTTTTGTATATCTGGGTTCATTGAGTTTACAAGTGTCGGGGGATAATATTTCATTGATTTTGTAATTAAGAACGGCTTAATAGATATTAAATATTCCAGAAATTTTAGTTTCAATGCAAGTATCTATAAAGTTTATTTGCATAATTAAATAACTCGTGGCTGGTAAAATAACAATATATACGTTTTAGCATAGATTATTATAGAAGATGATACAGAGAAGATAAAAACAAAAACTATTGTAGAAATGATTTTTTTTTTCAATTTGAGGACATACTTTCCTATATTTTATTCACTTATAATATAATTATATTCATGTGTGTGTTTATGTGAAAGAGAAAGGAAGAGAACACATTACAAATTGGGTCACACTTCCAAAGGGGTTGCTACGACACCCCCTTAGAATATTGATGCTATATTTACAATATTAAGATTCTTTACGATGCGTCTTTGAATCGACTTCACAAAAGGTGTCATGTGGTGTACCTACGTATGTAATCCTATGAACATTGGACATTGATCTTAATGTTATAATAGACTAGCTTACCGCCCGCGGCTTCGCCCGCTTTGTCTATAACCTAATAAATTATATACTAAAACCTTCCTCTTGAATCACTCGTTCTATTAAAAAAACCGCATCAAAATCCGTTGCGTAGTTTTAAAGATTTAAGCATACATAGACAGAGAAAGCGACTTTGTTTTATACTATGTAGTGATGTGCAATAAAAGGCACGAAAACATATATATGTATGAAAACATGTACTCACATCTCTTCGAAACAAGAATTACTGGCGCCATTTTACAGTATCTACCTTTGAAATCGATCGTTTACACATACAATCAAACACGAAAAGTCGCAGTGTACTAATTTTCATTTCAATGCGATATAAAGCCTTAAAAATACTCTAGAATTTACCACTTTATTTAATTTCATAACTACCGAGAATTCTTCTAAAAACCATTCTAAAAAATCTAAACACCATTTATTCCACCTCCACAAAAATAAAAACTCCCTCTATATTATTTTGTTAAAAGTTTTTTTCTATTTCACACATTTCTATGCGAACGCTGCTATTTTTTCCCTCGTATCTAATTTTCCGGCCTCAGATGTTCATGCGTGAGATATGTTACGGACAAATTTAATTTGTACAGTCTGATGAGATATGACGGTATCCGTTTAAACTATGTATTTCATTTGCAAGTTTGGTGTACGTTTTGCACAAATAGGATGTTATGTAGGTCTTTTTACATAGTATTGTGTTTGTACTTTTAAACTGCATTATAACTCGTAAGCTGCAAACTGGATTTAAATATATTGATTGCATTTTGTATGAAACTTAATATTAGTGTGCAAATGGAATTCAATGATCTTATGAAACAAGGATTTGAAAAAATAAAGAAACAGATGATTTCAATTCAGACATATTCTTTGAAGCTTCAAAATATTTTTCTCGGTAACCGATTTCATGATTATGCATTTGACAATTTTATAGACACCTCTAGCTTACCCCAAGCCAAAGATTTTGTAGTGTTGATTTTTGTATTGCCTACGCATATGTTTTAAACTGCGTAATTTGCATTTACTATAACTTTTAGTATAAACATAACTCCTTCCTATTTAATTTAAATTGTGTAATTTATTATTTCAAATACAAAATACACACTAGGTACCTCACAATATACATAATATTAAGCATAATATAATGTAAACACATAAAATACTTACATTCCAGTAAGACGCCATGACCACAATACAATAATAACGTTTAACAAAACAACATATTAATCAAACAGCATAAGCCGAATCGTACAATAGAAATTCATCTGTCTACAAATCGTTACATTTATTACATCATTACCAGACCATAGCTCATCCCCATTAATACATAACCGATTGACAGACCCCTTAATTCCCATAACATGAACAAGGGTCTGTCATGTACATTGCAGTTCATAGGGGATTGATGTTTCAATGTATTTATGATGGATTTGAAGTTGTTTGTATGTGTGGTGTGAAATTGGAGAGTGTTTTTAAGCGGGAAATTATAAGGATGAAAGTAAGATACTGCAAATCAATTCTGATAATGAAACTGACATAAGCTTTTTGTAGGTATGGTATGGTTCTATAATCTTCGAAAAAGATAGACACTTTATTTAACTGGGCATAAAATAATTAATATATTTGTGTGTTATTGTACGATAGCCGTTTTCTATTATAGTATGAAAGGCTATCTCATGTTAACGTTACATAAACAAATCCAAAACTTACCAATAGGTAACTTGTTCTCATAATGTAATAAATTATGACCAATTAGTTGTTATAGTTGATATCAATTATTTTCTCTACTAACACACATCTCATTGCATATTCTAAGACAAGCATCAAAATTAAACAACCATATTACTCAATAGGTTGTCCTAATCAAACATTACATGGTGAATTGTTAATGACAGTGATTGTTGACCTTAAGCAAATATAATTACTTATGTACAAGGTAATGTATGGTTTAACTATACCAATTAATTAGTGCTAATCCTTTTCTATTTATATAAGCGTATTAGTACTTAAACAATTTATAAAATTTTCAGCAGTAGCGTTGTTATTGACGAACTGAAAGAAGAAAAAATAACATAACAAAAACCACATTGTTAGAGCAATTATTTGAATAAGAAGATAAGGTAAAATAAAAAAAGTAAAATGGAATATTATTTTAAAAAGAAAGCAATCATGACAATCAATTACAAAACAGCGAAAGAATTTACTAGAATTTTATTTTCTTGTTTTAAAGAAAGAAAGAAAACGTTTATTCAATGGCACATACAAACTTATATGGTATTAAATTATAATTATAATTAGAAAACAATATAAACAATACTTATATGGTATTAAAAATACACATTGAAGTGTGTAGTCTGTGAAGCATGATGCCATTAAAAATTTTACACTTTACGAAAAACAATAATTAAGGAAATATGTTACTTAATTAAATTGATTAAGAGATTGAATATATACACAGACGGAGTTGTTTAGAAGTCAAGTCAGACAATAAATTAAATAAATTTTATTATTTATACAATATTTTTAAGGTAGTACACTGGTACTATAACATGGTATTGATACAGACAGATTTATTCGAACCACTGAACATAATTATCTCTTACATACAACATTGTGAGCTATAGAAAAATTATTATTTCAAGGATAAATTATATATTGAAAACGACAATATGCAAAAAAGCATATAAGAAACAAATTTATGAACAAGATACCGTAAATTATTCCCTGAATATAATATAATGGAGTCAATGAAACCTAAGAAGGGTTCACAAGTAGGATCGTCGTCAATAGTCAATTAGCGAAATAAAACATAATTTATTTCAATAATTCAATCTGACGCTTCCTTATCTTCCCTCTCCCTTTAACTAACGGGGGTCGCGATAAATCTATCTCTTTTGGGCATAGCACAATTGCCTGACTCGGGATGTTATCTGCTTCCTATAAACATAATGCAATATATTTGGAAGTGACTCCACTTTGGCGGTATTGCGTAACAATGTAATGTTGATACTTTTATGTATGTACGTTATGTTATTCTTCAATCAATAATCATTTGGAATAATCATATGTAGATAAAATGTTGTATTGTTCCTGAATTTGATACCCAAAAAATTTTTTATACAACTCTCAACAATTACCATCATATTATGACAATAATCTTGAAAAATGATGAAAAACATCATAACGTTAAATTATCTTGAACTGCATAATTTCTATAAAAATTCAATAAAAACTGCGAAATTCTAATATTAGTTGCGAAAAACTTATTTCTTCCTTCAACGTCGAACTGCAGAAAATTTTACAAAGCATTCCTTCGGTGATACTTCCAAACATGAAATTTCACGCTTATCATAATAGAGCATCCTGTAGATCGCGCAGCCTCTCTTCGATTGGCCTCACATCTCCCCTCATAGCTCGTAGCAACGTGCCTGTCGTGTCGTAGACCCGCTACGGGACGGACGTTTCGCCGTAGCACTCGCGTAGACCTTGACATAAATAGCGTTATCTTACGCGAATTTTGTTTCGGTTGTGAAAAGGATTCTATAGATGTTGACTTTAGTGCTGTGATTGTGGACTGACTTGCAGTTATAAGGTACGTTTTATATAAACTTAAATTATAATATGATATTGTTTATGATCAATCGAATGAAGCTTTTCATCTCGAAGACTTGTTTCGTGGGTGTCATTGCGTATCGGCTTTGGTTAATTGTTTTATCATTTTCTTGAGGATATTTTCTTATAATATGTATGTATGTATGAATGAGGTTTTGTGGATATTTCTGTATTATTTCTAATGGAACGTTTAATTGCTATGTAAAAGTTTGCCAATATTCTTTATTTTAATCATAATGTGGAGTATAATTATTTATTTAAACATTTTTACAAACGTGTAGAAACATTCATTGCTACTTTCTATATATAGGTATGCTAGTTGTTAATAATCTAGAATAACATATGCCAGATAATTCGGGTGCTATACAATAAAGTCCTGACCTGCAACAAAACGAGAATTAAATTAATTTTATAATGCAACTAAATTACAGTACCAAAAAGGCGTGTATAATTACTATACCGAAGTAAACATTAAGGACAAACAATACCCGAGCTGGTAGTTATTTTAACTATTGTACCATTGTAGTTACAGTTCAAGAAACGCGTGTTTATGTAACAGTGTTATTTTGTTTCTACATTTTAATATGAAAAGAGCAAAATTTTAATCTTAAATTTTTTCAAGTAATTTAATTTATCTTTACTTTAGAAAACTGTGGTGAGTAAATTCGCACATTATATGTATTATGTCCCAGCAGTGGGAACGTATATGGGCTGATGATGATGATATATTACGTGCGAACTAGATTGCATTCGAAACCAATTTGTTCAATGTACGTTTTATAGAAATAATATTAAAATATTAATGAAATACTACCTACATATCTATGTACAAAGGGACATCACTGACGCAAGAGTGTTCTCAAAACACTGAAAGCATTGCCGCGTTGAATAGCAAAGCTAACGGGAGACAAAATATGTGCCTGCTTGGTCACCACTATAAATGACTAAATATGCTAATATAGCTTCACAATGAAAGCGTCATTAGTTTCTACGTTAATATTTTATAGACAAAATATCGTATTAATTTCTTCAATCAACTACTAGAATTTTCTATTATATTACGAAGAGAGTATTTATTGATTCATGACTGATTAAACAAGTAAAACATATTATGTGTAGTGTGTTATATATTTTTCATGTGCTCTATTACAAACCTACTTAAATTTATAATATTTACCTATATATCCTATTTGCATTATAATATTTTGCAGAGATAATATAAGTCACGAGACTGTAAGATTTGAATTGAACATTAACAATCTATACTAATATTATAAAGCTGAAGAGTTTGTTTGTTTGTTTGTTTGAACGCGCTAATCTCGGGAACTACTGGTCCGATTTGAAAAATTCTTTCGGTGTTAGATAGCCCGTTTATCGAGGAAGGCTATAGGCTATATATCATCACGCTAAGACCAACAGGAGCGGAGCAATGCGGGTGAAACCGCGGGGAACAGCTAGTTAAATATATATTATGTTTAGGCTGCAACAAATCAAGGCTTATGTAATACTATATTTGGTACAATAAAATTATTACTGATCGGAAATCGAATTACTAACTACATTGTAATGAGGCTTCATGTGAGTATTGTTATCATGAACAATTAACACACCGCTATAATATAATATGCAAAAGCACCCATAATATTATTACAACGTGATAGTTAATTAAGCTAATTCTACAATCAATTATTATTAGCAACTTTACAACGCTCGTCAATTCTTAAAATAGAACTCAATGAAATGAAACTCTTTTTAAATCGAAAGCTATTCAAAAGCTCTATCGCTCCGTTTAATGGTACATATTTTTTAAATATAAAAAATTATTTTCGTATAAGTCGCTATTATACTAAAAGTGTGATAGCAATTTAATTTGTGTAATATAAAAGTTGAAAATCGCTTTGAGTTTTGCCGGCGTAACTACAATTTATTTTTAGTAGTTATTGGTCTGTTAACACCCTACGATAAGACCTTAAACTTTATAAATCCTTTAATTTATAACATATTTATTCATTATTTACACTCACATTCTTCCTCCTAAGATTCGTCGATGTGATTGAGGAGCCCAACAAGAATCAACAAAGGCCTAATACAGTAGAGACGTAGCATGATCGTGAGAGAAAAACAAAAGGAAAATATAAGAGGTCATATCTTTGAGGAAATTGTTTTTGCAGCATTACCGTCGTTCTTTCATATACCAACTGTTTTTGTTAGATAAATATGTTTCAGTGTTTTGTATGCTCTCCGCGAAATAGGCCCGTTCGTACGTGATGAAACGTTTCGAATATATTTTATAGTTGTTTTTTGGGTTCATAGTGACTTGGTCGAACTAGGTTTTATTAAAGACTAGCTAGAGGCCGCGGCTACACTCACGTGATGAAAATTTTAATAAGCTAAAAGTCTATGTCTGTACCTAATTTCAAACAGTTCGGATTGAAGATCAAACCATTCCAAAAAAGTTACCTTTACATTAACAGTATTAATTTCGATTGACCTAGTTAAAACACATGTAGAAATCATAAATCGTAAACCTACCCTTAAAATTTTAACCATTCCATTTTATTGCTGACTGTGCATAAACACAGGGTCATTTTAGCCCGTGAATATTTAAAGAACTCGCCCGAATCTCACTTGGGGGAACTTCTGACCGACGTTAAAAATTCAAAGCTCAGCTAAGTTCGCGAGATAAAAGATAAGAATTTTCGAAAGGGTTTGGCATTGAAGAGAACAAGATTGAATGCGGTTAGACAATTGTTAGAGCGTAGATTTATCTTCGGAAAATCGAAGCTTGAACGTCTTGAAATGGAACATTTAGTAGTACCTCGTAAAATAAATACTTAATGTGGAGTTGACTACAATTTGTATGGAAATGAGAATGATTGATGTTTTTAAAAAGATGATGTAGAACGTATTCACACAGTACTCATAGTCATAAATATTAATGCTTTGTTGCAATTGTTCTACGAGTATTGAAATAAACAATATATTTAGTAGAAAAATATTTTGAATATTTTTTTGGCTTCAACCATTAAAATAAATACTTCCCTAATTAGCTATAATATTTAAAACATCGTCGAAAAATATGACAAGAATCCTGGTCGCTGCTATAATAACGGTAGATTCCGGCGAGTATATTAAAACTGACAAATCAGAGCAGATGTTTACAGGACACCGCTAAAAAGAGCAATATCACTTAATTAATTTTCTTTAAACGAAAGAGGGCAGAAAAAGACAATATAAAGCATAAGCATTGAGGAAAGCGGATTTTAACCGCGCACAAATTATTTTTCGGCGCAAGCGAAAATGGGTCTATTTGCTTCAAAACTAGAGGCTGTAAAGTCGAAAATGCTGTGCGTTGGATATAAATCGCTAAGGCTTAGACCACTACATACCGGATGAATGTCAAGAATGTCCCGGAGGATATGTTCTGTATAATTATAATGAGGAATGAGAGGATGCGTGTCTTGATGGCCTCAATCTGAGGAATTATGTACTTGAAGATAGATCTCGGGTAATGGCATCGTTTCGAGTTCAGTGTCAATTGTTATGTGGGGAGCAATTAGTGTGTGTATGCCGTATTATATTTAATATATAATATTTGGGCTAATAGGTACTTGGTTTGCAAAAAGTCTTGGATAATAATATAGATGACTCTATATGGTAGAGTCAGTATAATCGATAATGATTTCATTTATTTTTAACTAGCTTTCCGCCCGCGGCTTCATCCGCGTTTTCAAAGAAAAACCCGAATTTTCCTTTCTCGGGTGTCAAAATATCTCTATACCAAATTTCATGCAAATTGGTTCAGTAGTTAAGGCGTGATTGAGTAACAGACAGACAGACAGAGTTACTTTCGCATTTATAATATTAGTATGGATTATGATTTATGTGTATTAGTTAATATCTTTGGAAATTATTTATAATAATAATTATAATATTAGAGTAACTTAACATACCTTTAAAATAACAAAATTAATTTACGTTAAATGCCTATTCATGAAATAGTAATTTAAGTCGTAAAAGCCTTCACTTAACAATAATTAAATATAAAATCCACGTAACTTCTTATAAAACGTCACACCCAGGAACAATTCTTATAGCATCTTCTCACCTCACCGAGGAAATAAATGAAACTTCCCGATCGCAGAGTTCAGTTACAAATGCTCGAAGTTGGATCGTTTCATTTCAGTCACTTGATGCCTAGTATAATGTTCAACGATACGACGACGATATATTATCGTCGATGTACTCTATACAATATTAAGGTACTCTTTATGCGAGGGCTTTTTATTCCGTTCGATATGTCGGGCGTAATGAGTTTTTCTTAAAGATTTCATGTGAGGTGAATATTTGAGGTACCTATATTTTAGAATTTAATGTATGTATCTACTCTTATAAAGTAACCTTTATTAATGTTTATATCGTAAAGGTTTGTTTATCTGTATCGGCCTGATATTTGTTAATTAAGATGAAGATTACAATTTTTGATCCAAATATAATTAAAGCATGACAATTTTTAACCATTAATTTTCTGAATTCCTTTGAAAAATAAAAAATAAGTGACAAATATAACACATTATTCCTTTATAAAATGTATGAAACTAGTTAAGATTCTGTATCAATTTCTTGTCGAATTTCGTTATGAAATTAACGAAACTTATTTAAACTGAAACAGTCCAAGAAAGACCAATAAATTTATGTTCAAACGCGCGAACTTTGTATTGTTAGTTGCAATATTGTCGCATTTCACTGAATAACTCAATACTTGCTTTGATTTACAGTTCAAGCACGTATTCGCACATAATGAGCAACTTTAACTCTTATTTCAGAAGAATAGAGTACAAAATAGTTTGATATAGTTGGTGTTACGATATTTTATCTTCAGTCAGCTTTAAAAACCTTAAGTGGTTGATTAAGCTCATGTTACAGCATTTTATATACTGAAAAATGCTTTGATATCGCCTTTTAATAGATTTAAAAAGATTTATAAAACATCTATCTAGAACTCAATACTATGAAACTTGAGATTAATTCTCTCTACATTATTAAGGGCCGATTTTTCAATGCTTGGATAAAACTTAGCCGTCCAATAAAGTATCACACGATAATATTCTAATGTCACGTAAACTGTCAAATACGGGCAATTATAGAATACGTTTTTAAAATGGTAGTTTTATACAGTACTCCGAAATTAATAATGCGCATGCAAATCTTCGCTAATTGTCGTATTTCCGAAAACACTCGAATCATAGAATCGTAAGAGACCTAAACTATGCACTTGCATTTTACACCTTGTTCAAAAGAAATAGAAGTCAATTCACGGTTATACACAATCAAAAACAAATCGGGCGGTAGGTGACGGTAGCCTGTCAGTCAAAAAACTCAAAAATCCGTCAGTCGTCTTTAAATATTGGTGGTGACTGCACGTCGCTCATTTGCGACAAGAACGTGTTAACGAGCATATGTATCGTTATGGAATAATGACACAGTAGGATCCGGCGCATCGCGCTCTACTTGCTGCTAAAACGCGATATTTCTAGCTCCAAAAATGACCGAGTAATGAGGGAAAAGGTCGGCGACTATCGGTTTAGCGACATCTCTTTAGGCTCTTGAATTTAATGCAAGAACGGTTCATGTCAGTTGTTGCTACTCCCTTGAGAAGGAAACTGCTGCCCGATTGCGGTAAAAACGTAACAGCTTAGTGTGTCACGGTTTTGCTGAAAGGTAAGTACAGCTTTTTGTTTTTTTAGTGATTTATATTTGCAACTATAACGGGACATTTGCATGTGGGTCATTATTGTAGTAAAAATAGTATTCGCATGCTACGGTTTACATAGGATTGTCCCGTTGTTGCTGAAATGAACAATGTTTTTTGTTGGTTAATTTAATATGTTCCATTACAGTTGATAATAAAAGTACAAAATGTTTGGTTTTTATTTTGGTTATCTCAAGTTAACACATTTTTGATAACAAATAATACATTTTTACAACGAATACACTACAATGTTGCATTATAAATGATAAAAATGTTGTCTGATTACTTAATTTATTTTTCAGATGAAAGGTCTAGGAAGATTGTAAATCTTGTCCGAGGAAATAATGAACATTCAATTAAGTTAGAGAAATAAAAATATCATACCGATTCTCGAAATACAAATGAATTAAACAATCAATTTATTTTCTAGCATTAATGAGGAAAAAAGACCACTGAATAAAGAAAAATGAAAAAAAATTACAAATCAGTTAAAAAATGCAGGACAGTCCTACGAATCGAAACCATCACAAAAAAACTGCGCCGTCTCGTCAACTAAAAGAGAATCCTGCAAGGAAACCTGCATTTTCAAGTGTCAATTTTTTTTTCTGAAGAACAACACTGTGAAATACTGAAAGATTACTGGAATTTAGGAGAGCTCAAGAAGCTGTCTCGAAACAAGAACCTGTGATTTGTTTTGCTAATATGTTTATTTGATTTATGTATGACCGGGACCCGCAATAAAGATTAGTTTCCTAATATTACTGAGATAAGCAAAAGTACTAGTATAAAACAAAGTCGTTTTCCCCGGCCGAATGCTTGCCGTTTTGCAATTTTGATGCAGTTTTTGTTAACAGATAAAGTGATTCAAGAGGAAGGTTTATATGTATATAATGTATATTGTATAATAGCATCCATAAATAGGTGAATAATAACTGTTATTTTTGACGTTTCTAATGATTACATTATTTTCCGCTTGCATTGCAAACGCATTCTGAACCCTACGAGATTTATCAAAATAATTTATAAGTATTTTACACATGAAAAAGTCTTCAGAAAAATCGATGGTAGGTATATGACTATCTCTTATAGATATCCCAAAATTAAATATTTTTGTCATTTTCTTTTTAGGAAAAGTAATGGATAATTTTAGAAGCGATTTTAACCAATACAGCATTAATCCTTATCCAATTATACATTATTAATGTCTGGTTATAATTGTATAACACACCGCAATAACCGCAACACCGCATAAATATCTTTCATTTTGTAAAACAAATACAAAAATAAAAAGATTTCTACTACAGTATCACGTCTTAATTAAAATTTCCCATACATTTTAGATTACTGATTATCAATAAAACGTAACAATACGACATAACTTGTAAAGTTTTAGATTTTTATTCAATTTTTTTTTTCAAGAAAAATGGTACATATCTGTTTGTAATGCAATACTGCACACTTTTTACAAGAAAAACGCAACAAGAAGGGCCCTTTCTGGAATAAATAATCATAATAAATTTAATAACTGACTTATTGTTCTGAATACAATTTGATTCAAAAAAAACGAGAATGTTTTAATATGTTGTATTGAGCTCAATAGTCTAACCATAATAATTAAAAAGTTACAGGAATTTTAAACTTTCAAATGCGTTTTCCCAACAATTGAGATTTTGACTTTGTCACGTTATAGAAGCAAATGAGCGACGTGTTCTCTCTGTGTGGAATTATATAGAGCTGCTATTACATACCCTTCTTGGTTTTGTTTTTAAAGGTGAATTGAATTAATCGGTGAAATGATTTACACAGGTGATGGCAGTAGGGAAAGTGAAAATGAAGAAGAGCATAAAGAAAGTTCCAATGTATCTAAAATGTCAGAAATAAAGATAATCCCTGATTTTGATTGTTTTTATTTTTATTTTTTTGTAATTGTCATAATATTGAAGAATGATCAGTACTGTAAATACTTTTGAACTGAGATTTTAATGATTAGATTTATATGGTTTAAATGTAAACCTGTGTTTGAAAACCATATTTTATACAATATAAATTTTGTGTTATTTTAACCTTCTTTTCTTCCATCATTACACCAGCTTCAGTAAGACACTTTAAAAGTACTATAAATTTTTTCAAGTAAATCAATACAACAAAGATATATTCGCAATCGTGGGGTTATCCTCGCTATTTACTTACAAGGAATTATCGAAACAAAATCGTTACTTACAAATAAATATTAATCTCTTTTAGCACAAAACACATAATTTGACTAAATTATGCATGAAGAAAATGCATTTAACCACTCTATATACATATCATCTTCGGACGCTCCGGGAATATGACAGTTGCCGAACAGTGGCGAAGATTTCTATGCGCATTATTACTTTTGGAGTACTGTACATTATTCGACGAATAAGTTTTATCCAAGCATTGAAAAATCGGCCCTAAATGATAAGGTTATGTCTAGATAAAAGAGTCTCTTTTATCTAGACAGTATAGCAATTACAGCTTTACTTTTTTGATGAAAACTCAAATATTACTAGTAGCACAAAAAATATCTTTTCGTGTTTCAAACTACCAAAAGTCTAATGCAATATGTTATAAATAAGACTTAGATCACAAATAAAAGACGTGGGTTCTAACAAAGGTTCAAACAAATCTCACATTTTACTACATTAATTGAAACCACGATTCTCAATGCTATCTAACCATTGTATTATTAATGATAATATCACATGACAAGAACCATTTAATTCAGAAAAGAAACTCATTACGGATAAGCCTGGACAATTTGTGTCACAAACAAAACATTATCCGGCTTTCATCCAGGTACCGTGGTTTATGTTATTAGAAAATATTAAAATTGAGAGAGTATACGTGCTTTCCTTTGAAAAGGACGAATAAAAAGATTGTAATAATTATGATTCAATATGTACTCTATTTGAGGCTAAACCCCTGGGACCGGCTTTCAATTGGTTCTATCAAAAGATCAACATAGTATGAGGGATTTTATTTTTCTCGAGTAATCAAATTCTATACGACTACTGCTTGGCTGTTAAATGTTATAATTATAATCTCCTTACCATTGTTGTTTTGGTTTATAATAATATTATGTTGAAAACGTCAATTATATGAAGAGCAATCATTTATTTTTAAAACTGAATTTAAAACACATTAGTCTACATTATTTTTATTTCAATTAAAAAACAACTGAAATATATAATATTTACTTTCGCGTGTTTCAACCAAAAAAAAAAAAAAAACAATCTCAAACTTCAAAAGCATAATTCCATTTATACAAATATCGTGACGTATTTTCGGAAGAGTAAGAATTTGCTTCCGAATTTCGACAGCCATTTTAGGTAGAATACAGTACAAATGAACTGAGATTAGGAATGTATACGGAAGCGTCGTAATTGTTAGCTATCTGCTGTATTGTTCGTGACACGGTGTGTGGTCTGAGTGACGAGAGATAGAGGGCAAATACAGGTGAAATAAAATGTGTGTGCAATTTACAATCTATGTTTTGAACTGATGAATAGATGTAAGATGTGGATTGGGGAATGAAATAGTAATAGATATTTCAGGCTATATAATTTATGTTGCGGTTCAAATAACAAATCTTTAGGTTCAAATTGAGCAATCGTTAAAGTATTATAAGTGTGAATTTGACAATCTCTCAATTATGTCACTTAATTAATATGCATATTTATACACGTTTTAAACATAATAATAGCGATAAAAAGCATCATAAACACCGCTCTTCTGTCATAAAAAGATTTTTCTTCGTTTATTTACATACTTGCAGGATATTGCTTGGATGCAATAAATTATTCATTAACCTCTCGAACAAAGAAAAATACACACCTTTTCCCGTAATTATTCTTCAATAAACCGCTAATCGCTTATAAATTACGTACAATTGTTAGCGGTTAAGACCTTTCTGCCGAGCGTGTATTCCCTAAATCGGTCTTTTTGCGAATAAAGCGTCTACAATACAGACTCAAATTGCCATTTGTACGAAATAATCGTTCCCATTATTTTTATACGGAGCGTAATTTAGTAAACTCCGATTATCTTAACGAGGCAGTTTTCTAGAATGTAGCTGCGCTTACTCTTGTTGTAAATATAATAGTTGTTAAAAGTTAAGGAAACGTAAAGCTGGTGAAAGGTTCTTTAAAATGTTAAATAAATAATCATTGAAATATACAGGGTGTAATCGTTAAGTGTGCACAAGCGATTATTTCGTAATTATTGCATAATATATTATCCAAAAAACTTTAAACTGATATCGAAAGTACTTAACCTATTGAGTAAAATGGCCATAATAATTTTTTAAAAATAAAACAAGAAATATACATACATATATAGGCGAGGCTAAGCCTTACGTATTACCTAACCGAGGAATAAAAATGAATAATGTTCTGATGCTCCCTCCTTGAATTGTCAAAATTGGATACGTAGTTTCAGAGTCTATTTGGAAGCAAACAAAAAGAGACATTTGTAAGGTAATAAATAAATAAATCATTCGTGTATATATTTATTATGATAATAGGCTTCGCGGAACTATTTTTTTATACCTAACTGAGTGAAAAAAAAA
>CAJQZM010031057.1:0-11378 GCA_907164665.1 Colias nastes | reverse complement strand
AAAAAAGAGGATCTCAGGCAAGGTAATTTTTAAAACATAATTTTAAATTACAAATAATTGTAATAATATGAAACTTGTGTTGATTTGAAGAATAAAATAGAAAATTATATTTTTTTACATTTTTAGTTCTTTCGATTCCCGGTCGAAGACAATGAATTTTTGAAAATCTTTGAATGCAGTTCTATTTCTTTATAAAAATAAAGGAATGTTTCCTTTCAGCAAAATTTGCTATCTCCAGTATTTCTAGTAAGTACTTTCACCCAGGGCCCATCGAAAATTTCCACACTGTATTTACAAACAAATATATAAATATGCAAATATTGCTCGTTTAATAGTATAGAATAAGAAGTTAATTTATTTACACCAACAATCCTAGGATAGGTAATTAAATCAAACTACTGATTTATTTATATTGTGGCGTGCTCGCCGTTGTACTTGCCGCTCGGTTCTAATTATACGAGCGGCGACTACAACGTGGTCGGGAGCAAAACTAGCACAGGTCCTCCCTCGATGGCGTCCGGTTGGACTTTGGCGGCACTGGCGTGGTGCGCGCGAGTCGCATATTACGTATTATATTTTATATAAAAAAAAATAAGGGCTAAATTATAAATCTATCCAAAAATTCCACTGTAAAACCTGATTAGTAAATGAAATGTAAAATTTTCATAAAAATAGCGTTTCCCTAATTCGCATAAAACTGAATCTGCTTTCAAAATCGATGCAACTTCTGATTTTTTTTTTATCGAGTGAAATGTTTAATATTGTGTTTCTATCCAAAAATTCCACTAGATCAAACGTTTATCTGTACTATATATTTTTTTAGGATTTTAAATATGATGATTTCTCTGAAAATAACATGATTTAGAAACATGAATTTCGGTCCAAGGCCCCTTAACGAAAAGAAAATCTTCAGAAGATACTCTACAATAGTGTTTTTATTTGTGTCTTCTTTATTTAATAGACCCCAGATACAAATTTCAGCTTCTACAATGGGCTGATTTTTCAATCCTTGGTTAAATCTTATCCGTCCAATAAAGTATTACACAATAATATACAGATGTCACCTAAAAACTGTCAAAAAGTGGGCAAGTAACACATTTTTAAAATGGTTGTCTAATACGATATTCGATGAATAAGTTTTAACTAAGGATTGAAAAATCGGCCCAAATAGTAGTCATTGTTCACACTAGAAACTACAATATTAATTATTATCAATGAACATTCAGACCGGATTTAAAAGCAATGCATGCTACCGTTGCAACGATATTGAGATGAAAAGTTTAGAGATTATAATTAAAATTGCATTATTATGCAGCCGTTCTACTGCGCTGATTATCGAAACCGGTTGTTTACAGATATTCTTGTTTTACTGGTGTATATGTCGTGGCCATATCGTAGATTTGCTCATTTCATGATATGATCGATCATTTCACGAAATGGTCGCATTTCATGAAATGGCCAACATAGTTTGATCAGATCGTTAAATCGTCAACGTTTCACGATTTGGCCATCCACATTTGGCCAGATCGTATAAAATATAAAGAGTCCATAAAATATTAGAAAAAATTCAGAATATTCTAAAAACTTGTTTAATGTCATTTAAGTTAGTGCCGCGGCAGCGGCCGGCGAATGCTAGAAGCGAATCCTTTTTGCAATAAAAAACAGTTAGGTTAGGTTAGGTTAGACTTTGATAAACAACGCACGAGCCGAGCGAGCAAAGCGAGCGTGCCGCGGCAGCGGCCGGCGAGTGCCAGAAGCGGATCGCTTTTTAAAAAACAAACAATTATAATACTATAGTAGGATATATAAATATATATCCTAAAAGAAAAAAATGCGTCTTAAATTATTTTATTTAAGACGCATTTTTTCTTCAATACATATAAGATATCCACATTTTCCATAGTACTCGAACCGTCGTAAATTCTTTGCTATGACTTTCTTCATATTGTTATTAAACGAATTATGAAGTTTTTAACTGCGAATAATTAAATTTTCGCCAGCGGCCGCCATCTTATCACATAAACACAGAGCTTGCAGCGCCTCTACCAATGATTAATGTAACTATTTTACGATGTGATCAAATAATTTTGATCATTTCATGAAAAAATCGCGCGTTTAGTTGGCCATATCGTGAAACGATTTCTTATCATTGATCTGCTCAAGCCACATCATGATGTGGCCAAAATAAATTGGCCATTTCACGAAATGCGACCATTTCGTGAAATGGCCAATCATATCATGAAATGAGCAAATTTACGATATGGCCACGACATATATAAAAGTTATTAATAAAATAGCATTATTGAGAAATTTACTTACGTGTAAGTAGTTTTTTGATCGAAGGGCAAAAGCACTTGAAATTATTGTGCAATATTAATAATGCACTGATTATTTAATCAACTCACATTAATAACAATTAATCAATATATTTTGAACTTCTAGCTTAAAATGTAAACTTAATTATTATTTTTAATACCTTATGCCTCAACCATATTATATTGTTATGAATTATAAAATTGTTGCGGGTAATTAAAATATATAAGATGTTAATATAATTTTTTTTCTACCTTCATAAATATTTAATTGATTTTACAATAAATCAAAGATAGATTATAGATTTAGATTTTATCTCATTCTATCTCTTTCGTCTCTAATTTATTCAAGAAAGGAATAAAAAGAGCAGTGCGTTAGTATATTTTTCTCTAAATAAACATTTTATATTTAAAGGGCATAAAAATATTAATGATTCACAATTTATACAGACATTTTTAGTGATGTATCACGAGCTTATAATAGATGACGTTACATTTTTTAATTTAGATCAGCTGCGGGTAGCTGTCAAAATTCTTCTCGACTGTTTTTTTTTAAATCATTCATTTAACTTCTACACTGTGTAAGTAACTATTTATACATAAGGGTTTGTGCGACATACTTACGTGTTGTTGAAGTGAAACTTCTTTATCGGGGTTGGAAAAAAATTTAGTGTAACATTTTTTCGTTACGCGTGACATTATTCCGTTACGCGCCATCTTTTTCTTATCCCTACCACACGTGATTCGACGTATTTCTGTAAAGTTGCATATAGTAAATTATTTTTTGAAAAATAAGGTCATAAAGAAGTTTCTCTTCTTACGTGTGTTCACTAGTACACGCACACATTTTTTTTAAGTAGTTTATAATAGCCATGACTGTTTGTTTTTCTTTTTATTTGTTGCAATTTCTGTATCTACCTCAGTATCAAGAGAAAATTTTTGAGACATCTGTATATCTATAATATTAAAATGAAACGCCTAAATATGTTGCTAATCAAATCTCGAGAAAAGTTGAACCGATTTCGTTATCTTATTTTTTCAATATTCCATGGTTCTCATGGAGATAAAATGTAAACATGTACCACGGGCGAAGCCGGGGCTGGCTGCTTTTTTTTTTTTTTTTTTTTTAAAGTGGGGAAATCTTCGAAAGATACCCACGGCCCCCGGGGAAGGAGCCGTGGGTTATGTCGGATTCTTACCGACTAAAACCCCACTGGGGGCTGGCTGCTAGTGTATCAAATAACAATTACTAATTGAGATGTGTATCCTTTACTCCGTGTAAACGAGTTCAACGATATTTCTTTACTAAGGCTTGGATCAATGGAACGGAAAAATGGGTAAGTATTTTTCCTTTTATTTTGCGCCTGAATGCATAAACCTATGATGCTGCTAAAATCATAGCCATAAAAGAGTGGAAGTGTATATTTGGAGAGCTTTAAATTAAGAAGAGGAATTATTATCTATATAACATTCCAACAAAGCCATGCTAGTTAAAAATAAAGGTAATTTCTAATTACAATACCTAGTAGGTAATATGTAGGTAGAATCAAAATTAATAATTTCAAGTGTGCAACTCGGAGCTTACAATTTTCACAAATCAGTTTTATTGTCCTGAAATAGTTTATGTATTTTTTATGTTATTGCATATTATTTTATAGTTACCCCTTGACGTAGATATATCTATTTTTACTGCAACAAAGAATTTCCATTTCTATCATTTCATTAAAATAATCATTCCTTTGAAAAGACGTCATTCAAAAATGCAAATCATGTTCCTTTGAAATTACACGTGTAGCTTAAACAATGAGATATTATGCAGAAAAACGCATACAACATTGCAACCAATACTTCCTCTTGTCTAAAACGGTCATGTTAATTTGCTTGCACTATTTTTTAACTATTCATTATTGTCGGAAACAAACTATAATATATTTATAGTTCCTGTCACGCATACAGTATCATTTATATACGATCACGTTTGCGAATGATTTCAATCAATATAAGTTATACATATTATTGTTTTTATCAAGGAATGAAACACGTGATCTTGTATTTGTTATATTTGGTTACGATGTAATGAATGAGTAAAAACCCTTAAATAGACGATACGGCTATAAACAAAACGTCTAAACCCAATTATTCAAGCACATCATAAAAATCTTAATAATACCGAAAATAAATTAGAATAAGACACATTATTCGAGATTTTATTGCAGCGTATTTTACTACATTAAACCTTATTTTAAACAGCATAACTACTTACATAATAAAAACAAAAAAAAATGAATTAGAGACATTATTAAATATTTCTATGCATTATATATCAAAACTTATTTTAAACGACTTAAATTCCAAAAAGCTTCATAACTAATCAAGAAAGTTAAATAAATAGATTTTAAACATCATAAATTACAGCCACTGAACCAAACTATAATTCCCAATATTTGCATTAGAATCGCATTCGAGATGAATCTCAATCGTATCGTGTTCGCTCGCGCTTAACAATTTAAATAAGCAAAAAATATTTGCACAATAATGACGCGTATTTATAGACGAGGACTTAAATTGCGCAGTATTTCTATTTAAAACATTTCCTTTGTGATTTCTTGATTTTAAAAAGATAAGATATACATTTTCTAATATTATTTTACTAAGTAGGTATACTGTAACTGTTATAATAGATCGTAAAAGGATTTCTATGTTGATAATATAGACTCTTGTACTCAATAATAGAATGTAGTTTGAATATACATGATTATGATTTCAAATAGATATCTATTTACTAATATCTAAAATTTCTCACAATCAAATTTTACTACTTGTTAATAATAATGTGGAAATGTGCATTCTATAAGATGTTGATAATCTTTATAAGCAAATTTAAAATTCGTCTGTAGGAAATAGTAAACGTCATTTTATTTTATCTGCAAATGCTATATATTTACAATCTTCTGAAAAGATTTGTAAATTTCTTTATTTTAAATAAAACACTATTTTTTACACTAGTGCGGTGTAATTAATAATTTATAAGAAAATAACCTCACTAGGAATGCACTATAAATACGTATCTACCATCCCAATGAATCGGATTCATACGGTACAGTTTTATTTTCACTTAGAAAGAAAATTATCGGCTCCAATCGTAACATTTTTTTCACGAAAACACGTTCATTTTCATAAATGTGTTCAACAAGAATTACTGTCTGAATGCTATGTACACGTGATGGTATGAGATTATCTATGTATCTATGGAGATTATATTAAGTATTTAGAAGTATGGTATATGAGGTGTAATATATTTTTACACGCTTTATTAGCTTCACCTGTATGTAACCGACTTCTTTGATTCGATTTTGACACACTTTAAACGGACATATTTAATTCAAACTTTGTACACTTAGCGAGGATCGATGACAATACAATAATTTCATTATTTTAGGCATGATTTTTTAACTGTATTAATTTTATTAGCTTCACCTGTATGTTTGTACGTAACCGACTCCTTTGATTCGATTTTGACACACTTTAAATGGTCAGATATAATAATTACTATAGAGCAAACCGGGCGAACTCCGTTTCGCCACCAGAGACACCTTTTCTTTGCTATAAACCTCACGGAGCCCGAGACCTTTCCAACGAATGCAAAACCGTGGAAATCGGTTCGTGCGTTCTGGAGTTATAGCGTCAGGAAGGAAAACCAGACTTATTTTTATATAGTAGATAACATTTACATTCATGAAGAAGATAATAATAATATCATGAGTTTATCTTATGAAATCGTGTTAAAATATAATAAAAAACAGTTTTATTGATGGTATTATGTACTTTGAGATTGATGGAATTACGCAACCTAAAATTATCAGCACGCATTTAAATAACGCATTTAAGTAATAAATTCCCTTGTGTTCCCTATCCTCCACCATTAGCTAGTGTGACCGAATTACAATATAACAGATTATTTTTATCCACCTTTTATACAATTATGATTGATTTATCAGCGCTATATGTTCTAATAAGTGAAGTTAATGGCCGTATCAAACAGAACAGTTATATAGTTCCGTTCTTAGGTGGCCCAGATACAGATGCAGGTTAGTTTTTATAGGAAACTGTACTTAATTTTCTCGATATTTAATAATTGGAGTTATGGAAAATTTTCTTGAGAAGCGAGAGTTTTTGAATGTTTATGCTATTTTTGTTTTGTATTTAAAAGATAGTGTTTTAAATCGGCTTCTCAAGGAAACAGAAGCTGTGTACATTACTGTTTTTTAAGATTTTGGCAATGAAATTTGTTTTTCTAGTAATGATTTAGTTTGCGCATGATGTGGATAAAAGTTCCTGGAGCTTTACTTTAATAGTGTGTTATGTATATTATAATTCTAGATAGGAACGTAATACGTAACGTATAGTAAGAGAGATAGTTTGATATTAATATAATATAATTTTATTCAATTCCGTTATTGAAATAATATTATAATCAAATAGTTACACTGTTCAATATCTATGTATTTTAATAAATCGGAAGTGATAGAATTATAATAATTTTATGCACAAAATTGGAATACTTTAAGCACGTTTTTTTTACATAACGTTTCTTTTCACGGTGTATTCGGATATATAAATAATATTCACATAATTTATTTAAGTCTACTTTTTTCACCACTATGTTTCAACATAATATGCAATAAATATTCAATCTATGTGTTGTATCTTAGCATTAATATGATTTGAAGTAAAATTTAAACGTATTAAAAAAATAGATAGATTTTCTTTTGTATAGTTATTTTTGTGTAACTTCTATATAATATATTGCATTACAATATATAGATCTAGTACCTAGTAAATTATTTGTAACATTCAAATAAACTTTTAGGCCTTAATGGGTGGTCGTAAAGAAAATGAATAAATACAATTTCTAAACCTGTCACTCAATTTATATTAAAACTTACCTAACAGTCTAAGATCCCACTGCAGGATTACTTCGTTCATAGTTTTTTTGATGAAACCAAAATTTTATGTATATATTTTATAATAAGGAGAATATAATATATCGACTAGATTTCAAGTCAAAATTTGGCCGCAAGCATGTTTAATTAAATTTTTTCACTTCGATTTTTTTTCAGTCGATATAATTATATTCTCCTAATTATAAATATACATAAAATTTTGGTTTCATCAAAAAAACTATGAACGAAGTAATCCTGCGGTGAGATCTAGTACTATAATTATCAAATTTACAAAAAGTACATATTCAAATAATCAATTCCTTGGCAAAAAAATGGTGACATAAGCATTATGTTTGCAACGGATAATTACTTAACATTTGCAAATAGGTACCTACTTATAGTTTATTGTCGCGGTTCGTTACCCCTATTTAGTTAGCAACTAGGTACTTAACTTATTGTATAGCTTTTGCAGGACATACCTATACAGCTTACCAATAAGTATCGCTGATCATATAAGTTCCTAAACCCCGAATAAATCTACCAAAGGTCATTTCCACGCCAATTCCATGAACAGGATCCCGCCTTCTTTCATACACTTTAACACAATTTACAAGTATTGTATAATACACTTAACCCAAAACAGACATCCGTCATTATGTTCATTGAATAACAGTCCTTATGTCACGTACCTTCGCGTCATTACATCAAATATTTGTGTCACTTGACACATCCTTAAAGCGTTTCTCTCATGGGCATGGTGTTCCACTAATATCCGCTTTTCTTTAATTCTCAGTCCAAATCAGTAAAGAAAATTGAACTTTATACACGTGATTTTGAGTTCATATTCGTTTGTTCACATCTAACGAATATGAGTTAATCACGAATCAATTTTTAAATCGACTAATCTCGTTTCATTCGTTACTAATTACGCGAATATATGTCTTATATCGAAGTGATAAGGGTTTATTTGTGTTACGAATAAAAATCCGAAGCTATGGTAGGGAGGTTACATAAAGACGCGTTCAAGAAAGCTACAGGCCCTCCAGGGACGGCAGTGAAAGCGGTATGACTAATGCTTGCGAAGGTCAGCATATATGACAGGGACAACATAATGAGTATATTTTCAAATGCCTTAAAGATTTTAGAAAGCTTGACGTGTGTATTAAGTTATTGAATTTTAGTGTTTCCGAATGCTTTATTTCATTTGAATATTATCGTGTGAACGAAATTAATTTTGCGTTTAAATTCTTTGACATTGATAGTAGATATTATTATCATATTCACAGGCAGTAACATTATTATTTGTGCGTACAAATAATGTTTAATTTTTCGCTTTTTTTCAGAGACTGTTATTAATTATTCCATTTCATTATTTAAAGTATAATTTATTAAAACAGAAGATGTTTATAATATAATGCTTTTGTTTATAGATTCAATCTTGACAGGTACATTTTGTGTTGGTAGTAATTGTTCTGCTCTTTAATATGTATTTTTTTCATTTACGATTTACGAATTTGTAAAAGAGCTATTGAATAATTTACAACTTTTATATTTGATTATAATCAATTTGTTGATAAATATTGTCACGAAGGGGTTGTTTTGGACAATTAGATAAAAAAATATTACTAAATACTGCTAAAACAATCATATCCTCCATAACAACGATAATTCATAAATAACACTAATGTTATAAAGAATATAAAAAAATTACGAAGAAAATTCGCGTAATTGCATTGATTAAAGACCCATCAAGGAGGTCATTAAATACAATGTGACTCAAAATGCCTTTAAGACGCGTAACAAAATATACAGAAACAAAGGCCCCAACATAAAACAAGAAACTATTACATCAGCCAAACAAAACTTTTACTTGGGCAAACCGGACGTATAGAAGAATATATTGTCTACTTTCACTCCTTGACACGACACCGAAATAAGGAAATAAACGCCGGATATTTGACAAGCCATTGTAACGTATATCTCAAGGGTTTAAGAGCGAAATTGCTGTGCTCGATGATACATTCCACCAAGATGCTTAGTTGGAAAAGGTCAGAGGCTTTAAATGGTATGATTAAAGGTAACGGATATCGCAAAACCGATTTCCGAAGTACAATTTCAAATTCCTTTTGAAAATCGATGAAATGAGACAAGAAACACTGGTTGATATAGGAAAACCAATCGTCAAAATTATCTATATTAATTCTAATAACTACAGGAAATTAACAATTACACGAGCTGGATTCTTATGACAATAGATAAAGATAAGGGTACATGATAATGCGCTTTTCTCAAACCAAAGTCGAAAGATTCGATGGAAGTTTATAGCATTATCAGATAATAAAATATATCCTACAAATGGTATTTGCTGCAAATAACCACCGATGAATGAACTTACATCTAGTTTTTTTTTGTGTTGCACTTCCTAAAATTTTGGAAAACTAGATAAAATTTTCTTTTAAAATGTAAATGTATACAGAATGCACTATTTACTTAGACTATTCAAACTATATATAATTTGAAACTATTCTGATTCATACCTTCCTTTCTTCGTTCCTACTAGAATACTCAATTTGTCATAAATATTATCTTTATTTATCTGAATCTGCCTATGTGAATGAATCATACAATCGAGTCTAATGCTCTCAGCCTCTCACCTCTAATGTCTTCAACCTGTGAAGGATAATACTCCATTGTTATGATTAAGTTATTTAACAACAGCATTATGCAAGCTGCCGTAACATCTAACATGCAAATAGCACTCTCAAACGTCTCGCGAATTATCTATAAAATTTTCACTGCATTGTCTTTTTGGACGTGGGAACAACCCGTGACGGACCTCGAAACAATGGAAGAGTTCACTCGTACATAACAAGAAAAGTCTATAAAGCAGGTGAGGTTTTGATACAATAAGGTATACGTAATATCTAAATCGGAGCAGTCAGTGGTGTTGTGGATCCTTGCAATGGTGTAACAGTAATACTACATCATGAAGCTACAAGTAGTGACAGCGTTGATCCTGATAACGGTACTGGAGGTGATACCAATACAGTTGCAACAAGGAGAAACATTAGAAGGAAATAATGTAGATAATACAAATTTAAACGCCTGTTTGAGCGAGGAAAGGGGTGCAGCGGTTTGCTTTGGCAATGAGTTGTTACATAAGCTAAATAATTACGATGAAGCAGATTCGTTTAGCTTGGCGAACGGTGTTTCGTTTGTGAGAGATGAAAAAACTCCTAGAGATATTAGCGCTTTCCTTGATAAGGATCCTATGGATTTTCGGTATGTGTATTTTGTATGTTGAAAGGGCATAAGCAAAACTATTGAACAATGGGTTTCATAAAATGAAATGAATATGAAACCGAGTTAAATCAATCTTACCACATATAAAGTGAAAATGATGCGATAATATTCAGAAACGTTAATGATACTTTGTGAAACCAGACAAACAAACCACATAATCTTATAAACCTACTGGTCAGTCTATTTTTAATAAGATTTTAATTTTATTTGTCACAGCAATCACAACGAAAAATTAATTTCTTCATGTAGATTTTTCTTTTTTTTTTATTTACCATAAATCTTCTTACACATATCAAACATACTGTATTTAATACATTCTGTTTTAGGTCAATAATGGAAGATGCAAGCAATTTAATATCCAAGCGATCTCTCCATTGGGACATGGGCATGGTATATCCAGGGTTGGTGATGCGAATTGGGCCAACGTTGGCCAACGGTGTACTAGATTTTGTTATTGATCCAAGAATAAAGGATAGAACATATCAACCCCAGGGTGAAAATCAATCCACAGGTAATTGGAAAATTAAAATATTTTAAGACGATGCATACTTGAGATTCACATGGGAGTCCTCGGTCATATAATGAGCTTTTACTTTGTTTCTGCATGAAAAATATACCAATATCATATTATTATCAATTTCATTAATTTTAAAATATGAGAAAACCTATTGGAATATAATATATTCGAGTGTACAATAATAATTGTTGTAAAATACATTGATCTTTAGAAATTATAGTTATTACAAGCTATGCAAAATTCGGAAAAAAGTACCTATGTAAAATGCTCTAGCTTTCGCCCGCCCACCCGGGGTGAATAGAT
>CAJQZM010031056.1:3612-16176 GCA_907164665.1 Colias nastes | reverse complement strand
TTTTTTTTTGTTAATTGATTTTAATCAAGTTTTTAATTGATATTGTATAAGCTACTGACTTGAACGTATAATTGAATTATTATTTATTTATCTGCACTAATATTATAAAGAGGAAAACTTTGTTTGTTTGTTTGATTGTAATGAATAGGCTCATAAACTACTGGACCGATTTTGATGAAATTTGGCACAAACAATCTTTAGACCCTGAGAAAGAACATAGGCTACTTTTTATTGCGAAATATGTACCACGGGCGAAGCCGGGGCGGACCGCTAGTTCAGAGATAAATAATTAATATTTTTTCTATTCAAGGTTTCCATGTCTGGGCCGTGAAGAAAGGGAAAAATGGGTAAAATTTGTCCAAAACAACCGCAGTGAAGAAACCTGGTTACCATCCGATAGAACTTGCGTCTGTTCATTGCATTTTCGCGATGAGGATAAATATACCACAAAAGCGGGAAGGCGTTTTCTAAAGAGGTCTGCTGTTCCTTGTATTGATGTTAGTAATAATAATAAAATTTTACGGATTTGTATAACAAATAAAATATTATTTTAGCCATCACTAACATTATTATTATTATATTTATTTTAGCCGAAGGTGTGCTACAATAGTACTGGAACAATACAAGCAATTTCTGAGCCGGGAACATGTTCTGAGGATGATGAACTAAATAAACATTTTGTACAAAATTACACGGCTTTTATTTTTTTTTCTAAAAAAGGCTCAATTTGTAAGGAATGAAACTTCCCATAGCCCTGACTGAACCTAAAACCCGAAAAAAATTAAATTATTCCATATGACGTCACTATTTACATCATCCTATATTATATGCCAGATATTGTTAGCCCCGCGTAGTAAAGTCAGTTTATACCTAAAATAAATATTAAGTAAGTACAAAGAAAATTTCAAGTCAACGTGCATGTAAGGAGTGGCACCCAATAAAATAGACAGAATGAAACAAAGTGTCGCCTCTATAGCGGTGAGTCAGTGACATCGCATAATCTATGACTGTCTAGCCGTCATTCGCGCGCCCCGCGCCGCCGCGCTTGGCGCACAGATTTTGTTCGTGGTGTCTGCTCCATACGAAGTAATATTATCTCAATGTATAGTACACGATATTTTATATGTGATTGTTTTGCTTTCTTTCGTGAGCGGTGAGATACAAATTTTGTGTAGAGATGTTTAGGCAGGGTGAGGGTAATTTTTATCGGGAGAAATACATAATTTATTTTCCGCAGAAGCAGACAAATCCGCGGTCTAGTAAATATAAGTACTTAAAAGTATATTTGTATGTTTAATTCGTGTGTACATAATATACTTTATAATTATGACTAGCGTAAGTTGTACATATACCTAGCAAAAAATCCATGTTCTTTAATTAAAAGAAATCTCTTGTTTAATTTTAAGATATCTTATCACTGTCATTATCTTTGCTCTGTTGTTTCAGCTAATGAAATTACATTACGTTTGTAACAAATGTGTAAATATTCGATTTATTAACATAATCACTTAAAAATAGGAAGCTTAAAAACCTTGTATAATCTATGTCAAAGTAGTTAATTACTTATTTATGTAAACTTTATAATATTATCAAAAACCTGAAATAAACAAGCTCCAAAAACGCGTCACTTAACATCAACAAATTTTAAATAACAATGATATTACAGAATAATAGCTATTTATTTTTTACAAATTAATTAAAGTAAATCATTAAATTAATAATTTAGTTACGGTTATTACATGAACGAGCATGTTTTATCAATTGTTTACAATTGTCACTATTCTCGCATTATATTTTTGCAAATTACAACGTAATAATTACTAATATTAAAAAAATAATGTGTTTTTACTACTTATTAGCTCTAACTACAAAGGTAATCCATCCATCCTGTAATCCTATGTTAATCAAAAGTATAGACAAGATTATGGAGATATTATAACCTACCCTAGAAGAACGGAGCGCAGTACATCTCAAAAAACTAACACCACTACGCAGCGCCATGTTAACTACTGAGAATAATATGTTTGTACTTTGTATAATGAAACATTAGCAAGTTTGATAAGGGGCATAGCCTTTATCGTACGGCGGGAGGTCAATATTTATCATTTTGATTCTTTATTTGTAAGTGTGACATTACTTTCATATTGTAATACACGCTTTCAGTTTCAATTTACTGAATTTTTATGAGTTAATTAATGCGTGTATTTTTTAAATTTAAAACCTAATGAATGTGTATAAGTAGGTAGGTACCTATCTGTTCAAAATATACTTATACCTTTTTACGGGAAAATTATACAAATTTAAAGAGGTATGAGTATGACTGATTTTTTTGTGCACATACTTTGACCGAAATCGGTAACGTGAACTTTTTTTTCTTTTAACTTTTGAGAATTTGCCCGTTGAATGTACCTAATTTTATCAAATACATACATAGGTAGGTACTAAGTTAACCCCACATCTTATATAGTGGTCCTCTTTTAATAGTTCTATACCATTATATAAATTTTTCTTATAATAATATTAAGGATTTTACTTAGACCATTTACTTAATGATCTAAGTGATTTTATGATAAAGTAAAATTAATTTAAACTGTAGTCAAAAATTAAAATGTAATAAAACCAATGAGCTAAAGCTATAGGCGGAAACATACTTATGTGTCGTGGCGTGTCGTGGCGCGCCAGGAGCATATCGGTTTCATACATTTAATATGGTTAGGGACATATTTGCGTGTCGTGTCGTGGCGCAACGCGTTCTGTCGTGGCGCGGACTGCTCGCCACCGATTGCGCCAGAGCGGTGGTGGGGGTTATGGCGCGACACGGCACAACAGAAAAATGTGTTTCTATACTGGCGCGTGGCTCGTGGCGCAAACATCTAGCGGGAATTAAATTTTAATTTTAAAAATGACTGACGATCTCATAGATTTCTCATTTCTCATCGTCACTCTCCAGTTCTTTAACAAGACGATGAAATTCACCTTTGTCTTGTCTCCCTCTGTTTATAGGGTGAACCCAGTATCTTCTTTTCTTTTTTTTGCTCTTAAGAAGTTTCATTGCTAAGAGAAATTGAAGGTCTTCATCAAAATCACTATCCGAATCAGAAGAAAACATTATTTATGTTTGAACGCTGCAAAGGTTCGTCAAGTACTGTTCAGAAATAACGCCAGAGTACGCCACGACACGACACGATAGTGTGCACACTCACCGTCACGACAGTAAGCGTCACGACACGCCACGACACGTAAGTATGTTTCCGCCTTAATAAAGTAGCTCAATGGATAAAATATGAATATAAATAGTCGTTAACTTCAATAAAAATATAAAGAACCCTTTTAATGAATTAATTGGACAATTTTTACAAAAGTCTTACAATATTTCGCATTTCCTTAGTCATTTGAAAAGCCCGCGAATGGCCAGGTGAAATTTCGGGCTCAGATTTAAGGTGGGTTCCCACGGCATGATTGCTTCACAGATCCGACCGCGCCACACCACACCACATGCCGTGGGAATCGGCGCGCTTGTGGTCGTCTGCCGACGCCCGTGCTATCCATCGGAAGTCGGTAAGATCAAAGGTGCGGCGTGGCGCGGTGCGACGGCGTGCGTCGACGTCCGTCGGGGCCTGCCGTCTGTAGCGCGTCATTGTTCGGAACCGTACGATAATTATCGTACAAATACGATAATTTTGTGCCTACGTACGATGTACGATAGCATCTACGATAATTTTGTGCCTACGTAGCTGATGGAGTGGACGAACGAACTTATTTTCGAGTTTTTAACTCTGTACGAAAATGAACCAGCTCTATGGAATTGTTCAAAACCTCAATATAAAAATAGAAATGATGTTAATGATGCCTGGTTACGAATAAAAACCCACTTAACACATGGAAATATACCTATCGTTGAATTAAAAAAAATAGAAAATTTATTAGGTATTAGTAGGAATGACCGTCCACCGGCCTCGCCAGTGCTCGCCAGACGCACACATGCCGTGGGAACGCTCAGTTCAGATGGCGACGGATGGCGACAGGCGCCTGTCGTCTGCCAATGCCTGTGAAGCAATCATGCCGTGGGAACCCACCTTTAAACAAACGGTCATCCGAGAATGTGCGCTACGCCGGTCGAATTAGACATTTGAAATACCAACTTTGAATAACAGCCAAATTTTAGTGGGGAGCTGATTATAACTGATGATTATAGCCATAACAAATACAATTTTAGAAGTCTCCATCCATCCTATGTGTGCAACAAAAGTTATTCGAAGTCAAAGGTCAAAATTTGTTTTTTTTCTCGAAAACGGTAATGTTTTTGAGTTTATAGCTAATAGGCAGACAGACAGACGCCGCGGAGGTCTTGTTTTATATATTATTGTAGACTTGTAGTGATATTTAAACATACATAAAACAAACTTTCGTGCAATACGTTATGGCTCCTAATAGGGTAATATTTTATTAATTTATTTTATCGGTGGCTGATAAATCATCTTCATTTTATTTTAACATTATTATATTTTAATATGTATTTATATTATGTGTTTTGTATTATGTTATCTGTGTCTTATTTGCAACTGGTAATAAAAAAAATAAAGGTCAAGTGTCACTGTCATTGTCATTTCAGTTGCAAATAAATGGCGGTGGTGGTTAGTGACGAGTCAGATATATTTTTATAGTAAATAAATTATAATAATGCCTTATTGGTATTACGATAAAAAGGATTTGCAGAACACACCGTCATTTCGAGATGGGATCCCGAGCGAAACGGAAAATCGGTACAGGAAGGAAGGCGCGCGCTTTATCATCGACACAGGGTCAAAGATGGACTTAGGTTATAATACAGTAGCCACTGGTGTTGTTTATTTCCATCGTTTCTACATGTTTCATTCGTTCAGAACATTCCCAAGGTATATAACAGCATGTTGTTGTCTGTTCCTCGCGGGGAAAGTCGAGGAGACACCAAAGAAGTGTAAAGATATAATAAAAGTTGCCAAATCGTTGTTGAATGAGCATAAGTTTAGTACGTTTGGAGATGATCCCAAAGAGGAGGTGATGACCTTGGAGAGGATATTGCTGCAGACGATCAAGTTCGACCTGCAAGTGGAACACCCGTATGGTTACCTGCTCAAGTATGCTAAGTGCCTTAAGGGAGACAAGGCTAAATTGCAAAAAATGGTCCAAATGGCTTGGACTTTCGTTAATGATAGGTAAGTACTTTTAAAACTTACTGGGGAATATAATTTATTTTAAACTTGGATTAGAATACTATCAGTGAATATTAAGTTATAAAGCTCAAAGACAGTGGTGTTTGATAAATTTGAATAATTTTAATAATTCATTGTGCATTTAGATATTTAGAGCAAAATTTTTATTCCATATTAAATCTTAATATAAAGCATCTATGAGCTGATATTTCATGCCATTGCATTCATTAATCAAAAACCTAATTTATTGAGTAACATTTTATCAATATTATGTGGCTTATAATTATTGTATTAAACATAAACCCTATATTATTTTCACTATAAAAATATTGAACTACAAAACATTAGTTTAAGTATTAATAAGCAAATTATTAGAATTATACACTATGCAGGATGACTGGTAACATACATATCAAACTCAAGGATGTGATGCTTAGAGACTTAGGATGATAAAAATTAACATTATAAGGTGTGAATATTGAATTTACACGTTATTTTATGTAAAGTTACGATTCAAAATTTTTTTAAGAATTTTATGCAAGTTATGTACTTGAATATAGAATGTTGGGGCTATGGACACCTTTGAATGTGTGCAGTGTGAATTAATTGAATTGACCTAATCCTTGGCATGCAGGACTTACTTATATATACTATATTTTACAAGAAAATAATTGTACTCGAAATATCAATTTATGATTCGTGTAGGTGAGTTTCATGTAACATTTTTGGATATTCCTCGTTATATTTTTAAAAAGTTATAATTGTCATTATACTCATTAGGTATAGTACTTTCGATATCAGTTTAAAGTTTCATGATATCTGTAATAGTTTAATGAACAATCGCCTGCGCACACTTAACGATTACACTTGGTATAAATGAAAGTGATTACCATAATAATTATTCTATATTTTATTGTAATCTTATAACCAGATTTAATAGACAAACCTGATCTTTTGACAATACAAAAAAATTTGAAGACAAAACTAAAGAAGGGTACAGTTCAATTCAAACTTAATGGAATTTAGCTGGTAATATCTAAAATTGTTTTCTGCGCATCTGATCGTTCGATTTTCCGCGCCGGCATTAAGTTTGAATCGTACTGTACAATAACAATACATATATCAACATAATAAGCACCAAAATCAAATTTTCAGCTTATGCACAACGCTCTGCCTCCAATGGGAGCCAGAAGTAGTAGCGGTAGCGCTAATGTTCCTCGCGGGCAAGCTCAGCAAGTTTGAAGTGGTGGACTGGAACGGGCGGGCGCCCAAACACACGGCTTGGTGGGATATGTTCGTTGAGGATATCACTATGGAACTGCTGGAGGATATTTGCCATCAGGTATGTAGATTTTGTAATAATGATTAATATAATTTCAAAAAAAACACACTCATGAAATGTTACAAAGCTTGAATTAAATCTCTGTTTAAAGTTGGTAAAAGTCAAGTCTAGGGGTCAGTTACATACAAACATAGAGGTGAAGCTACTAAAGCGTGTTAAACATCGAAATTATTGTGTATAGTTGCCAAAATATTATATAATATATTGCGAGATTTATGTGTATTTTTTGAGAGTGGTAAATTATAAAAGCATTAATTCTTATCAATCCTGGTGTAGATGTATGTAAGCATATTATATGGAAATTAAAAGTTTCAGTAATAACAATTTCTTTAAATAATTTGAGCATTTTTAATTTTTATATTATTTTGTATGTTTTAATGAATATTACAATACAGGAAAAAGCTAAACTTCCGTTTTTAAAATCAAGTTGTAACAAACTAGTGAATGTGATGTATAAAAATATGATTACTCCATGTTCTGTTACAAGTAGACTATAGTATGTTCCTAGGGCAGGCGGAAATTCGTACAATGACCTAACAGGGGTAACCAACCTTTGTGTAACCTGAGAACATTATTAAAGGGTGAAAGTGAAAGTGAAAATCTTTATTTCAGTAACCTACATTACATAACACTTTGACTTTGACTTGATTATATCTAACTTACTTTGCAGTAAGCTGTAGGTATGACACAATTTACAACAAAAAAAAATGTTAGACCACTTCTGCTCTTAGGTTCTAACTTCTAAGTGTTTTATAATAAAAATAATAATAAATATTTTAGCAACATCTTATGAAATTAGTGAATTATTTACTTTATTTATATTATCCGCACCTCATCCAGACATGTCAAAACAAGTTTGTTATCTCTGAACGACCGCGTCGCTCACCTCACCTTGTACCATGAAAAGCGGTACGCTGCGTAAACGATAAAGAAGTGTATGAAGAGCGATAGGTATCGTTTTATTTTGATGATAAAATAATACTTCGTGTCATTGTACGAATTTCCGCCTGCCCTAGGAATATACTATACAGTCTTTACAATGAAATGTGTGTCTACCAGCACCCTTGTATTGTAATATCTATTCTATCTAACAAATAAAACCCATTTGAATTTACTTTCAAATAATATAAACACTTTTACGTAGGTACTTGGTGCTGAATAAAGTGTATTTATTTATTATTTATTAGTTTTTTCTGCATTGCAGGTGTTAGACCTGTACTCTCCGCAGACGCAGCCGTCGGGCGGCGACTCCCCGCCGTCGCAACAAGGCGCCAAGCCGCCAAAAAACGACAAGAAGCCCTCCGTTACACCGCCCACTTCCGCATCTCCTGTCGCCGTCACTAAAACCGTCACGCCCGTGAAGAATGGAGATAAAATCGAACCGCCGAAAATTGATATGCGGTTCACGTACCCAGGCTACCCGGCGATGCCCTACCCTCCTATGTATTCCGCGCCGCCCCCTACGATTCCTCCCCCTAGTCGACTTCCAATCCCCCCCGTTCCCCCCTTGCCCATGTATCCCGAGCCTCCCCCTGGTCCCCGGTATCCCCCCGTGAACGTACCTCCTCCAAACTACTTCCCCATGCCGGCTCGAGGTCCCCTCCCTCCGCGTGGCCCTATCCCCCCCGGACCGCCCCCCCCTCGACCATACTATCCGCCCCCGTAACGGAGAGCTAAAATTAAGTTAGGATATAATTTTTTACTGAAATATAAGTATAGACTGGATTTGATGTTTTATTTTTCTTTCAAATGTGTTCTAAGTAGGTATTACTATAACTGGTAGAAGTACAAATTATCATCAATCAATCAAAATACACCAAAAAGTACATATAAAATTATCTTAATTGGTTTATGGGGTTCGTTTTTTTGCATAAACCAATCATTAAATGAAGTTTATATGGAAAGAGTACATAAAACGTATATAAGAGTTACAAATTGTAAAAAACCATGATCACAAGCACAACCGATTATTTTCGGATCACAAATGAGACGGTTAATTATTATCTATCTGTGTTTAGTGACATCGCATCGCTAGCAAAAGCAATACAATATTTTCCATTGCAGCATTGCACGCTTGCAAGTATATAGGTATATATAGATTTGAAATATTTTAAAGAATATAAAAAAAAATCAATCATGAAGCAGGATATAAATCTGCATCTTTCGTATCGACGTTTGTCCACTCGCTGCATAAAATCCCCACCTGCAAACAAATTTTTAATCTTTCTAGGATCAGGTTTTAATAATTCTCCCTATAAGTTTGATTGATATTGCAAATTCAAAGAAGGCATTTTGGTTCGTACTTCCTGTGATAATGCTAAATGCTAATCATTACATAGACAACTAAAAATATTAATAAACCTGACTGCTAAAAATGTAATCACAACAGCTGAGTGAGATAACGACAAACAACCGAGAGAAAGTTTATTCAAAACTACATCCACATATTTTGTCTGATGCCCGACTGCGGACTGGCAATATGATATAGATGTAATCAACTTGTTTTTCTCTTTTCAGTTCCTGATTGTACAATGTACATTGCATTTTGCAACGATAGTTAAACTATTGTGATAGTTATCGAGAGTGCATTAGATCGTGTCGATTAGGAGAAATAAAATACTTGGCGAAGCCACTTGGTATAATAAAAGCCATGGTTAGTTTCGACGAATAATAATTAATCAGCAAGTTAAGGTGTGTAAGGCGCAGTTAGTAAATGGATGGGTGACCACTGTGGTGAACATTCTCATTAACTCAGTCATTCTACTGGACCACAGCTACTGGACCTTAGTTACATATTCTGGTATTAGCCATAAGGTATACATATCCTTTTAATTGAATTAAATCTGTATTTTATAAATTTTAACAAATGACAAATTATAAATTTTTACGGATGCTAAGTTTTTACATTTTGTCGATTATAGTTTACCCACTTTTTTGTAGATTTGTTGTTCTGAAGTTGTGCATTACATTGCTAATTATTCATTTTTTACAAATGAACTTTCCTTATCATATCGAAATAATTAAAAACAAACCTAACCATTAAATGTGATTCTAAAAAAATAATATAAACCTGAAGACTCTTTGTTTAATTAAACACGCAAAATTTAGGAATTCCTGGATATTATTTTATTTGGTTAGAACATTATTAAAATAGTAGTAATCAATAGAGTAGTTTTTAAGTTGAAACGGGACAGAAAAATAAACAGAACATCAAATCTTTCCTCTCCATCTTATTGTTATCTCTATGTACCTATATTATAAAAATTAGGATAGGATATAAATAAAAAAAAGTTTTCAAATAAGTAATTTATTTCATTATTCACATTCACTAAAACATACATATAAAATTGAATTTATACATAGCGAATTATAAACGTAAAAAATTGAGATATTAGTTAAGGCCACATACATTTCGACTTAAGACTAAGCATTTGTTATTTGGTAAGTGTATAGGATTATACAGTGTGAGAATAATGTTTGAGCACAATGTTTCTATTATAAAGCTTTTAGTGTAGTTTTATAAAGCACCGATATTCAGAGTAAATTGAAATATGAATAATAAAGTCCTGATATAAAAATAAAGTATAAATTATCATACTATAGAAATAAGAAATCAGATTGATTTTTTTATCATTGAGTTTCTATTGTTTTGAAATAATTGACGAAGAACTGATATCTCAAAAGCGCTAATAAAAGAAGACTGTTAAAAAACAGAAAAGATTGGGTTTGAATATATCAAAATGAATGCAATTAAATGCGTGGTGCTAACAATAACATAGTGATGACTGAATTTATTATACACTAGCGGTCCGCCCCGGCTTCGCCCGTGATACATATTAACGTTTTCTCTACATAAGAACCAACCTCGTACTTCAAGGAATATTATAAAAAAAGAATTATCGAAATCGGTTCACGCGTGATGCCGTGACCAAGGAAAAAGGGTTTCATTTTTATATATAGAGATTTGTGCTATAGAAGTAAATATGAAATCGGTTTAACAAATTTACAAATAATACAGGCCTTAACTTTTACAGCTGCCATAGGACTAGATAATAACAATACAAAAAAAATGAACACAATTTTTATATAAAAAAACAAATGTGCAAAAAAACAACGCAGTGACTAAATACTACGATTTTTTATATAAATTAAGTAATACATTCCATAATTTTTATCAATACTGACGAGTTATATATAATACAAACGCACAATCCACAAAATAATAAAAAAATTACACAACTAAGTTAAACGATTATGGTATGTATCTATTTTTTTATATATATAAAACGTTAGTCGTGTTATTTTGAAAAAGTATAAAAAATCTATCTAACATTACTTATTTACGTGAAATTTGCATCAATACAACGCTAATTCGCAAAAAAAAAAACAAAAGCACTTGACAGATAAAAATAAGATTTCATAATTTTGACTTTTTTGGTAAAATATTTTTTTATGAATTAGCGTTTATTGTGCAAATCATTAGACGTATATTAAAATAACAAAGGCACATAAGAACGACATCAGATCGTGTATAATCTCCGATTTAAGGCACATGGTTTCACTTAAACACTACAAGCATGGAAACTAGAGTTTAAACTTAGCTTAGCGGTTAAGGCACCTTAAATTATACAGGTTATAAACATTAATAGGTACAGATAATTGAACTGTACAATTCTCAAACGTATGAAAAAGAATAAATTTGCGAATAATTAAAATTCTTTTTTTATTAATTAAATACAGATTAAAAACAAAATATACAAGATACAAGAAAATGGCAGCGCCGCGTCAGTCCTAATTAATTGAATATTATATAAACATTTATATTGTAACGATTTTAAATCATTATTGACTACATTCTGAGCAAATCCATTATCTTTTAAATTCTCATTTATCATCCAAATATACTATAAATTCGAAATGTGTTCCACTATGATACATAAATATATTTATTTCCTATATACCAATCATTGAAAAATTTCATGATAATAATCAAATAAATAAATATTCCCAGATATACCACATTCAAGTAATATTGAAACAAGACATAGATTTGTGGCAATAGAAACAACACATTTGTGGCAACACTATTACAAACAATTTCATTTTAAATCATCTCAAATAGTTAATACCATTGCTTTCTCATATTTCAGTTAACAATTAATAAATATCTCATTATTAATTCAACAAACAGACGCTAGTATAGTACCATCTCATTCTAACACGGTATGTTAGAGCGAGATAGCATGCATTCATATAACAGTCTAAATAAGTCTAGATTGCTTTAAATACTGTAAAAGCACTTGGTGAAGGAATTTGTATTGATGCACGTTTTCAATGAGGTTCGCTCTTTGCTGATGTAACATACTTATGGTACGCGGGATGTCCAATTCCTGAAAAATACATAAATAATTATAATATTGATTTTTATAGAAGCTCAATTACTATTAATCCCAGAATCGAGAATTATATCACAGAATGCTTTCCCACGTCACAAGCAACATTCCAAGTCACTCGTCACTAATAATAAGCGTTCAAACAGACGAACGGCAAGTTGCGTCTGCCGTTCACAACTTGCCGTTCGTCTGTAAGAACTTTAACATAGAATGCTGTTCCACATCACAAGTAACATTCCATGTCACGTTGCACGGTGCTTAAACAGGTCAGGGGGCTTTTACAGGTGATTTAACAGGTCAGGAAGCTTTTACAGGTGATTTAACAGGTCAGGAAGCTTTTACAGGTGCTTTAACAGGTCAGGGAGCTTTTACAGGTGATTTAACAGGTCAGGAAGCTTTTACAGGTGCTTTAACAGGTCAGGGAGCTTTTACAGGTCCTTTAACAGGTCAGGGAGCTTTTACAGGTGCTTTAACAGGTCGGGAAGCTGTAACAGGTGCTGTAACAGGTCAGGGAGCTGAAACAGGTGTTTTGTAAGGTGAGGGAGCTTTTACAGATGCTTTAACAGGTCAGTGAGCTTTAACAGGTGCTGTAACAGGTCAGGAAGCTTTTACAGGTGCTTTTACCGGTCTGCGAGCT
>CAJQZM010031055.1:3104-22854 GCA_907164665.1 Colias nastes | reverse complement strand
TTTACTTGGTGCTGAATAAAGTGTATTTATTATTTATTATTATTATTTATTAAAAATAGGTACGGAACAACGAATCAACGATGGAATAAAAGAAAAAAAAAGTAAATTTACGAATTACGAATAATCAAGCAGAATGGGGACACAAAATAAAAATCGTTCGATAATGGCGATTGAGTATTGGGGGTTTTTAACTTTTAATACGAGCGCGAGCGCCATCAAAATATTGTTTACGACAGCTGACAATGTAATCAACACAAATCAAGGAAAATTGCGATTTGCGCGGGAAAACTGCTACCTATATCGTGGAAAACAGCCTGAGCCACCTAATGTGAGTACCTACTCGTACTAATAAAAAAAGCTTTTGAAATTTATAATGCCTGTTCTTCACTACATAGTATAAAACAAAGTCGCTTTCCCTGTCCCTATGTCCCTATGTCCCTTTGTACGCTTAAATCTTTGAAACTACGCAACAGATTTTGATGCGGTTTTTTTTAATAGATAGAGTGATTCAAGAGGAAGGTTTATATGTATAATAATATCCATTAAATAGTGGAGAAGTACTGTTATTTTTGAGGTTTCTAATGTGATGTCGTAAAAAATTACATTATTTCCGCTTACATTGCAAACGCAGGCTGAACCCTACGAGTTTTATCAAAATAATGTACTAAGTATTATACACATTGAAAAGGTCTACAGAAAAGTCCGCGACGGTATATGTCTATCTCTTATGGATAACCCACAATAACTTTTATTTGTCATTTACTTTTTACGACAAATAATGGCTAATTTGCGATGCGATTTTAACCAATATAGCATTAATCCTTAACCAATTAAATACCTTGAATACATTGTTCATTTAATATAGATCTATATGGCCCTTTACACCGTATGATTTAAGTAAATATTTTCGAAGATATTACAGATTTAAAAATTGCGGGACGTAGCGTTTGCGGCGGTACCGGCCGGCCGCCCGGCTATATATTTTATACCCGTGCGAAGCCGGAGCGGGCCGCTATGTTTTTATATACAACGTTCACAGTTTTTCTGTAGTGTATTTAGTATCAGCATTGCACCCGTGCGAAGCCGGGGCGGGTCGCTAGTGTAAAATAAACTAAAAGTTATTTTATAAATAAATATTTTAAACTCAAGTATATTCATTTTTTATTTAAAAGTAGGTACCTAATGATACATATACGTACCAAAAATACCATGGCAATCATTAACCTATCCTAGAACCAACCTTGCGCAGCATTTGGATAGGTAGTTAGTGCAGCATTGAGCATACCTATTATCTAAAACTTTATCAAATTAAAATACATAAATAATTAAAAACTCTTTTCTTAATCGATTGTAATATCAAGATAAAGAAGGAATTTGAATATCAAATTTTAATGTCTGATTTCATTTCATGTTGATAATCAACCTAAGATAAGTTAAATAAGAAATAGAAAGTAAACCGCTCGAAAAACCCTTTTTATTCAGTAACGATGTACCTACCTATAATTATTGGTAACTTAAGTTCAGTAATCTCCGGAGTTCAACACGAATCTAAATTCGCTATAATAAAATCGTAGAAGAGTCAAAACTGTACCTACATTGAAAAATTTTTAGAATACTTCGCTATCCTTATTCCGACTTTAGAAAAAAGAAGGTTCTCAATTCGGCCGGTATATCTTTTCTAGGTTATGATACAATAAAGATGTTTCATTCATTCATTCATTCTTACCTAATCTCTCAAATTCAGATAATCGACTATGTTCCTAAATAAACACTAAATTGAAACATAATAATATTATGTTTCAATTATATATTGTATTATATATTGTAAAACTGGGGCATTGACCTCTTTAAACGAGATTTGATTCCCGCTTCCGAAATTGCAACTTGCAGTATCGATTATATCGACACAAATGTAACAACTTTATCCTATAGGTATGCCCAATTGCCCATTTAGATGCAAGAATTTAAATATAGATTTGTTCAAGAACTTATTGTTGCCAAAATAGCTAAAAATAAAATTGATAATAGAATGCTATATTTACATGTGTTTATTCTAATTATTGCGCTCGTTTCAGGCGATTCGACCTATACCTAATTATAAATTCTAAAAAACGATCTAGACATTTATAATACATGGTGTAGGTACTACTTAATTATTGTTTTCGTCTTAAAACTTATATAAGCTATGGCATATGAGTGCCATAAAAATTTCACTCATCAGGCGTATTCTGTATTTCAAATGAAGATATTTATTTATTCATTTTATATTTAAATTTAAAATAGCCAGCTAAGAACGTATCTTTGCAGTCTAAAAACTGATACTTACTGATTATGAAAAAAAATTCAGAAGCTTATGGCAAGCAGCCTATCCCACGATAGAAATTGGTATTTCATACTTTTTTGCCAACAAAAAAAATCCACTTCAAAAGTCTTATACGATCTTCTTAAATTAAGTTCTGTCATGTGAAATAGCCAAGAAATAGCTAATAATATAATCTCCCGATTATGAATTAATAATATGATCACTTCTTAATATCCGATGTTCAAAATCAGGTAAACGAATTTGTTTTGTTTTTATAATATTAATTTTATGAAAACGTCTCACATCCGTTTGCGATAAATAATTGAAATATAAATATGTATAACTAGCGGTCCGCCCCGGCTTCGGCCGTGGTACATATTTACGTTTTCTCTACATAAGAACCATCCTCGTACCACGTACTTCAAGGAATATAATAAAAAAAGAATTATCGAAATCGGTTCAGCCGTTCACACGTGATGCCGTGACAACGCGAAACGGGTTTCATTTTTATATACGTATAGATAATATGTATATTGTATATATATTTAAATATTTTATTTAGACCCCTGTTCACATTAGTAATAATGACGTTTTTGCAAAATATATGCACACGTCTGTCTTCCAAAGACTCGGAATAAAATATTTAAAGTTTTTGCCATTGCCACAGAATACATAATAGTAGCTAAACGCTACAGAACGGACACTCTCCGCCTCCCGCCAAAATTAAACTTACCTCACCCCCGCGCGATCAGACATAAAATGGGCCATATTTTTCTGCAAGGACGATACGCAACGAAGATTGACAACATTAATCAAATTGACTTAAAGTAATTTTATTATTTTGGATTTGTGATTATCGTTTTTCGTAGAAAATGGTTAGATATTGTGCTGTTTACGGATGTATTTCATCAGAAAAACGCGAATTTTTTTTTACGCTAGTCACAAATGTGCCAACCATAAAGCGTTAACACACACATTTGCAGTCTCTACAGTGTGACTGTCAAAACGATCATTTTGTATGGAGTGTCCGGGGTGTGCCATTGCATTGATTGTACCTAAAACACTACAAGAGAAATATTGTAAAAGAAAAAGTAGGTAAGTAGTGTAAATTGTTCTAACAGGAAACAAGGAACAGAGGATGGAAATAAGGAACTAACGCTCCACTATCATACACCGTTTGACCTCTACAATCGGGTGATATACAAACCTATTTTCTTTCACCCCCTTACAAGTTACAGATGTTTTCACGGCAAAAGCTCCCTTTTCATTCAAAGAAATCCTTACTCCTAAGTTCAACAGAGAAAATTAAATTATAAGCTCCTATACATATTTCACAATAATTCTTCTATGATCAGCTTTTTACTTAGCTATTTAACTAGATATCAATAAGAAAAAAAATAATGTTTTACATGAAATGGTATAGCTTGTACTCATTGTAGGTTGTGCGTAAAGATAATTTGAACGTCCCTTTAAGGTCATCGTCCCGAAACCCGTAAGCCATGTGATTGTAGATGTAGAGGCTTCGCGCGCAGGGATAAGGGGCACAGATAATACTATGGTTGGGGTTAGTCGGTAGTCGTTGGTAGTTGGTAGTCTGTGATGTGACTTACGCGCGAACGGTTAAATGTTAAGTTAGTGTACATATTAATTCAAATGTGAGTATGTTTTTAATTGTATAACAGGGTGTTTAAATTTTTTATCGTTCGCGTTGTTATAGTTTTGAATAATTTCGAAATTGTGAAAATTGTGTGTGGTCAATATTTAAATTATTACGTAAGTTGGAAACGGAAATTTATTTTTATTTACATATTTAATTATTTTATTTATTTATTTATGTAGTTAAGTAAGTAATTATTTTTATATTTATAATTTATTAATGATCTTCGAAAAGTTTAAAACTTCAAGTTTGTTATTGCTTATTCGTCAACTTTAAAAGATTTTACGATAAATTTGTGTTTGTTTTTTTTTTTAATATTATATACTTACCTATGAACTGAATAATACCAATATTCAAATAAACTACCTATATCAATATTCAAATATTTAATAAGTTTTAATAATTTTAAACAACTATGTACCTATAACAAAATATTATAAACAATCATGAACGGAAAACTTGTTGAACCAGTTTGCCAAATATTTTCCATATTTTATTATCTATAGAACCTTTAAAGTTTGATGTTTTGATGATTTTAAAGTTATGTTAATAAGAATTAAGTAGGGCGAAGCAATATAACAATGTACGTATTCAATTAAAAGTTATCTTAATTAAGTAATCAATGCATAACTTAACAACAACGTAGATATAATTTTTTTATATTTAAAGAAATTAACAGATATTTAATTGATGACTTACGAGACTATGTGTCAGTAATTGTCCAACTTGTAAATCTTAAACAATTTTATTATGTATATTATTCAACAAGTTATAAACATTAAATTTTATAAAATATGTTGAACAGATTCGTTAAAACCTTAAGACACCATAGGTGGTAATTTAACACTAGTTAAGCGGATTAGAATCCTGCAACTCAATGATAATGAAAACAAAAGCTTATACAAATCAAATTAATACGATTCGTAACTATGTAACGTAATATCTATACATATAATAAATCTGTAGAAGGGTCAATTCTGTACATTGAAAATATTGAAAAAATAAATAGCAGGGGGTGTTACTGGATTGATACCAAACCCAAATATGTGATTAAAAAAATTTTTGTCTGTCTGTCTGTCTGTCTGTCTGTCTGTCTGTATGTGAAGGCATCACGGGAAAACTGACGGTTTGATTTCGATGAAACTTGGTATAATTATACCTTATTATCCTGGGCATAAAATAGGATACTTTTTATCCTGGGAAAATACATAGAAAAAAAATAAATCTTAATTTTTCAGTTTCCTCCATAGACGTTGTTCTGTAGAACCGCGAACACACGGTCACATACGGGTCTAATATTAATTTAGTGAGAAACGTCTTCCCAGTTCAAAATGGAGAAATAAACCATCCACGCGAAGACCGACATCCGCGCGGACGGAGTCGCGGGCGGAAGCTAGTTATATTATATAACAATGTTTCATTTATTTTTTTTTAATTTTCCATTTTCTAATTGTCATTACCATTAAATAATGTGTGAGCATGATTACAATTACCTACCTATTAGTTGTGGTAGATACCACAGATACCACCTCTAACGTTAGAAATAGATTAACCAGATTTTTAATGGATTTAAACACATTACATTACACTTATTTCGAACTGTCTGATAGATTCCTTATAATGACTTAAATGTTTACAATAAAATAATAAATATTAAAACAATTATTTAAATAAAATAAATAATAATATTCAAACAATTATTGGAATTTATAAAAGCTAAAGTTTAGTTATTTGTTTAGAGCCAATTTCTATACAGCGAAACTTACCAACATTTACTAAGTGGTAAGTTACCATTTAGTAGATGTTGGCAAGTTTCGCTGTATGGTTCTTTCTTCCAGACAACTGAAACAAAAGATACTCAGTTAAATTAAATACAACAATTATTAATTACCTATAAGTTCTACCTAGCTCGTTAATCGTTTCATTCACATGAAAAAGTGGAATTTTATCTTATCATATAACAGTCTGCTGTTGTGCTCAACACAATCATGACTGTTCAAATAATAATGCCTTTTGTTTGGTAATAGTTAAGAAAGAAATAGTTCATGAAGTGTATTTTATAGCAATATTAACGATCGAAGAGTAAATTACTAAAAGTGTGCCAATATTGATGTAAAAAATAATTTAACATTTTCTAAAATACGAGGTAATTCCAATTTTATCTGATGCAGTTTATAAATGACAATAATTATTTAACTTTGACATCGTGTACAAACTATAGTAACTAAACAACTCATCATCGTAATCTATAAGTAGGTTTAAACAAAGTAAAACTCACGATTTTCTAAATATTTACATTATGTTACAAAAGAAAATAAAATCGTCGCGGCCATTTGAAACTGAAAATATCAGCTATTATTTAATACTCGAAACAATTAAAAAAATAATAAAATAAATAAAAATTAGGGTAACAACAAATCTGCTCATTTTTTAAAGGCCAAGACAGCAGGCCGATACCGTCATTTAATTCGATTCATAATAATAATGATTAGCATCTAATTAGGTATACTAGGACTTACGTTACTATTAACTTAACTCACTCAAAACCATAATTTGAATTTTTTAATAAAGGTAGGCAGGCCTTATTTTATCAATTTTCTCTATAGTGCTCAAACGATCTTATTTAGTTTATTTTTCATTACTTGAAATTACCATACCAATTATCTCTTTTTTGACTTGTGTTATTTTAATATTATTTTTGAAGTGAAAACTTCTTTAGCGGCGTTGAGCACTTTTTCTGTAATGGGTATAAAATCTTAAACTCGCGTCAGGACACGTGACCTGATCGAAAAAGCGTAAGACGGATGGAGAGAACTCAACGTTAATAATCAAGTTTTCACTTCTGCCGGCACTCCCGGAGTGCAACCCGTCTTTTTAAGTTTCTTGACATCTTTCTTCACAAATATAACCACCAGCAAGCATGCAACGCGCCGGCAGCAGCACGGAGGAGCGCACGCCGCTCGTGCAGCCGACCTACGTGTTCGAGTCCAGCATCTCCCGGAGCTACCAGAAGCGGCTGCGCAAGTTCCAGTGCGCTATATGCGTGATACTCATGTGAGTAGAGTGCAGTAGAGTAGCATTGCGTAGAGTGTAGAGAGTACAGTGGAGCAGTGTAGAGTAGAATAGCATGGAATAGAGTAGAATATAGCAGAGTAAACCTTTAATTATTACGTCTTTATTATTCGATGTAGAGACAATAAATTGAAAAGTGTGTAATTAATTATATTAAAACAACAACAAACATAAAAAGTATAAACAGTATCACTATGTCATTCAATGTCCTTTTTCGAAATGTTTCTTAAGAATGCACTAAATTATTGCATTATATTAAGTGAATATTTACAAAACTGTACAGATACTGGTTTTTAATGCAGGATGTAAAAATACCAAAATTAATTAATTTCCGATGATTTTTGGTCCTTTAGCCCGAAAACACTGAGTGAGCGTGCAGTATAATAATTATTAATTAAAGATATCCTTATTTTAATATTCTAGTTTCATAATAAATTTTATTTGATTCATTAAGTTAGAGAATAATTTTCCCATTCAAACCTTCAATTATTTCTATAACAAATGAATGAATCTCAGTTCCACTCTGTTGATCTCTGGATGAGCCATAATATAAATGTGACGGAATAACTTCGTTTATTATTTATATTAAAAGTAGGGATTTTATAGATGTGTAGAGATTTCATAATTTTCATAAATATCAATTAGTGAAAGAAGCAAAAGCTTAGAAGCAAAAGTATGTCAAGCATCCATCAAGCAAATAAGGACATGCTACTCCTCCATTAACTAATGCCCGTTTCAATGTCATTACAATAATTGGTACGGTATTAATGAATTTATACCTATATTTAAACAATACCAATAAGCTTCTCGCTGCTCCTGTGGGTCTCAGCGAGATGATATATAGCCCATTAGCCCATTTATCGAGGAAGGCTATAACCTTCCTCGATAAATGGGCTATCTAACACCGAAAGAATTTTTCAAATCGGACCAGTAGTTCCCGAGATTAGCGCGTTCAAACAAACAAACTCTTCAGCTTTATAATATTAGTAAAGATTAAAAGCCAATTGGACTTTAATCATACTTTTTATCCACAGAGTAATCCTCTCGGTAGCAATGTTGGTAACAGTATCCTACAACCTAAATGGAGACGAAATCATCAAAACGACAGTTCCTACACCTGTGGTCAATTTGTCTGGAACTAACCCTGATATGGCGCCTTTGCTGCAGATGACCTGGCCTTTGGAAGGTAACTATTGTAGCTTGGGAAAAGTAGAATTTATTTTAGATCGTAAGTTGTGAAAAGTGAACATAGTATATAAATAAGTTAATTTGTGTAAGTAGCCAAATTCGTTTACTATCTAGTTTTTTAGGAATTTGAAAAGAACGAACATCGTCACATTTATTCAAACTTTTTCTATCAGTATGTTTTTATCCGTTTTATTGTCTAACTGTTTAGTTATCTGTTCTATAACTAATATATGCTGAAAACATTGATAAAAAAATTAAGGAAATCTGGTGTAAAGAGTTGAAGAGTTGTTATCTTATTTACCTTAATTTCTAGCTAAGCCACGTGGATTATAATTATGAAAATAAACTGTGGCAGTTCTGGTTTTGCATTAGTAAGTATTCTTTGGCCTGCTTTTGAATTGTTTCAATGTAACCTAAATGGTGAAAAAAACATCAACATCTGAATAGTTTTTGTTTGCTTGATTTTAGCGATGTTTTGCTTTTTTGAGTTCTTTATTAAAATAGCCAGTTCAGAATTTATCTTCTACCGAAAAGAATCGACAAGAACCTTGATATTCCAAATCTTTCTTTGTCCTAAAAGTACAATTAATCGTTATTAAAATTAATTGGAAGCCTAACTACTGTCTTTTATCCTATTATTGATTTTGGGCTTACACATTTAAATTTGTTATTCATAACTAGCTGTACTCCGCGGTTTCACCCGCATTGATCCGCTCCTGTTGGTCTTAGCGTGATGATATATAACCTATAGCCTTCCTCGATAAATGGGCTATCTAACACCGAAAGAATTTTTCAAATCGGACCAGTAGTTCCTGAGATTAGCGCGTTCAAACAAACAAACAAACTCTTCAGCTTTATTAAAAAGTATAGATTTATTATTTTTTTATAATCTTACCTTACCTTTTTCCTAGAGCATTTAGAACTATCGAAGACCTCGAAATTCATATCACTATCACTACATAGTATAAAACAAAGTCGCTTTCTCTGTCCCTATGTCCCTATGTCCCTTTGTATGCTTAAATCTTTGAAACTACGCAACGGATTTTGATGCGGTTTTTTTTAATAGATAGAGTGATTCAAGAGGAAGGTTTTAGTATATAATTTATTAGGTTTTAGGCAAAGCGGGCGAAGCCGCGGGCGGTAAGCTAGTAGTACTTAAAATATTAAACAATCTAATTCTATTAACCTCAATATATCTTTTTGTCATTTGAGAAGCGATTGGCTGACCACATTTTGCATCACAGTAAATACGACACTATATATTAACCACGATACTATTTGAAAAGTAGGCCAGTTAATGGATAAAGTTAGTTTAATAAAACGTCGGATGACCTAGAGATTAACACGGTGATTAATTGGATTTTATAGACACGTATAAATTCCTTTTCAGGAAAAACTTAAACGTACCTACTTTCAAGTTCCACGCTACTTCTTTTAGAGATTTTCTCTATTTAAATTTTCGTACATAATTATTGTTTTAATGTTTCGTTTACCCTATATCAAAAACTAGTCTTATACTAGATACTTAGTATATTGAAAAATATACGATAAATGCGGAATAACCTTATTGTTTCTTCACGAAATAAGTTACCTATCAGTTGAAATTTAAATAATCTTGAATGAACATCGTATAGACAATGGAATCAGCTATTTTATACAGCTTTAAAAAACGGATCAAAGCATGGCAATACATGTTAAAGCTTTTGCTTTTAACAGGATTGTAATGCAAAACAAGAAAACAACACAAAGAGGCGAGCAATATGTGCAGGATAATATATAATAGGTGGTAAACGATATCCGCCCAAGTGGACCAACCTGTATTTTGCATATATTCCGCACTTAAATAGATAACAAACAACAGAGCTAATTATGTAAAAAACCATTACATCATAATGCATTTTCAGAACAAAACTATTCAGTTTTGTTCTGAAAATGCATTATGTTTCGACCCTAGTCGAATTCTTAAACGCTTCTGTTCCGAATGCTATATTAATTTATTTTGAATTTTGAATACAAACAAGTATACTATCAGATATAATATGAAAGGAATCCTTTCATCGAAGTGACCAAACCCGATAACAGCTGTCCTTGATGTGACAAAGTGTTACGTATTTTCAAAATCTAAATTGTACGGTACTCTCACCCTACCGACCTGCTCTTGACCGGTTTTAAAACTTATTTTTGAATAATTTTGATCGAAGTCAACCATTCAGATAACTTTTTCGAAGTGTTAGGTACAATGCTAAAAATACTACGCCAAATTTAGCACAGGGTCAACGAACCTAAGTTATTTTGGTCCTTCAAAAATGTGAAGTATGTTTTTATTGATCCTGAAAATATGGAGACTAGAATAGTGATGTTATTCCAATTAAAAAAAAATAACATGTTTTTTTTTTCAATAAATTTTAGGTTTAAATCGTAAACAAAAAATTAAGCGCGTCACACACGGTGAAGATACTATAATATTTTATGTTAAGATTCTCTAATATAAAACGTTATAGTATCTTAAGGTATCCGGTATCAGCGTTCTGACCATCATTTTTCTTTTTGTCATTGCGTACTAAGACCCCTGTAGAACCGCCATCCTGTTACAAATGACCCGAAACTCTTATTAATTTAGTGATGCATAAAATGCAAATGTTTTTGATGTCTATTATATACCTATCTGACTGTAATTTTTAGGTCTAGGCAGCATATTTGGTTTATTTTAAGATGTTTACCACATAGAACAGTACTGTAGTTAGTGTCTAAATAATTATAATATTTGCTCCACTGCCAAGACCACTCTTTTCTGCATGTAACTTCAAACCGGTCGCGGGCTCACAAATATAGAACTTATTTAGTTCATGCATAGCCTATTTTATTTCATTAATTAATTAAGTAATTAAAACATTGTTGATATTTTTGGAGCTTCGCCCTTGGAAACGGGGTTAAAGAACATCAAAAGAAAATCGATATCTAAACACCATTGTACTAATTACTTCGATACCATATAAATCTATTTTGATTTATGTTTCCACAGGACCACCACCTAGAAAGTGGCCTAACAAACCTATAGCCAAAGCGGACATAGCGGAAGCAGTCGCCCAGGGGAATGACGCGTTACGCAAACGTAGTATCATGGAGAGTACACTCATTCCCCTGGATATTGATTCTCCTGCCTCCAGGGCACAGAGAGCAGCCGCTACTTCAGCAGATGTGAAACCCTTGGCGGACTTCGCGTACGCAGCCGAACAAGCCACCAGGATACTGATTAATGAGTAAGTATCACATCCGAGATCTTTCCTTTTCCCCAGCCTGTTTCTTTATTTCTGTTGACAATTATTTCCTTATTTACTCTCTGACACCAAAAAAAGCGGCACTGTTGTCCGCTGTGATTAAAAAAGTATCATATCGTCCAGGTGGAATTGTGTTGTTAAAAAAATTGTCTTATTTCAATGCAGTATAGATGTTAAGTTAAAATCTCTAATCCCTGATGATGGGTGCTGGCGGTACTGTAATTAAATGTATACCTACACAAAATTTGGAGTATGTAGTCGTTTGTGTGATGTTCTACCACGACCTGATAAAATTGATTGAGTAGTTCCTGAGATTACTTCTTTCTAAAAACTTTTTAAAACATTGTTTTAAACAATTCAACGAATGCCTAGTAGGTAAGGAACAAACGAAACTCATACTAATTTTTTTTCGCCCCGTCTAACGACACTCCTTATAATTGGCATCGTATTACCCTCAAACTAAAACTCAAAATTTATACATGTGAACTTATACGAGTGTTTTTTGAATTGGCATTTTTAGTACTACCACCTGGGGACCATCTAACAAGAAGAATCGGTAAGAAATTCGTTCAAAATAAACGAACATCTCAGTAATTTTTAATAAAAAAAAAACAAACAGACAGACAAAGCCTTCAATTTTTCATTCATATAGTTAAGGTACAATTTAAGATCATAGTCCATTAAGACTAAATAATCTTTCTTGTCTATTTTCAGGTAGGAGTTTGGTAATTGCTTATTAGTTAAGCTAGTGTGTGTTTTCAATGAAATAAATTTTGTACTCAGAATAACAAAACTAACACTTTTATTTATCTACCCATAAATAGAAGTAAAACTAATAATTTATACTAGAACTTAAGAGGAGGCTCCCTAACATAATTTCTGACACTGAGAGACCGGTTAGACACAGCCGTAATAAAATGAATAAAAAATGAATCGAGCGAAAATGTTACAATTACGTAACTGTCTTGTACATGGAAAGAAAAGGACCCAATAAATCATATACTAAAGTTCCATTTTGATTGTGTGTGTGACTGTTTCAGAATATTAATGCAAATTCACATAAAATTTAGGAAGCCTCCCCTTAATGAAATACTCATACACTTAGAGCATTAATTCATACACCTACCTCACCACTATTGAACTGAAAAGTTTATAAACCGATAAAGCGAAGTCGGGGCAAATTTTAGTTTAATTAACAAATCAAAAATGTGTTTGAGGCCAAATTAAAATTACGATTAATTGATTATTAATCTTTGTTAAAATAATAAAATGGAAACGTCTGTACTTTATCTAAAATGGGGTCTTGGTCACTTAAAATACTATAAATATTTTAACTTTAGGATTCTATTAGACTTCACAAGGTACAATTTAAAACTGAAAACTGTCTGAACTTCACAGTTTTATTAAAGAATGAAAAAAATGGATCATTTTATAACAAAACCATATAGGTGATATTATGAAAATGAACAATAATGCTATCCAGAATATACATAATACGAACATAGCACTGAAAAGCCCCGCTTGCTCTGATTTCTTAAGAAACGTCACAAAGGAGCATTTAACCTGAACACAACCCTTATAAATACGTTTTCTTTAACGTTCAACTGGGTATAATTGGATGACTGTCTTGCCCTAGATACACTGGGACCTAAGAGTTCCGGCCAATTAGCTCAATTGCCTATAAGAAGAACTGTATTGGTGCATACTGGTTATCGATGTTTTACTAGGTAGGATAAATATGAAAAACTAGAATGCAATTACATTAAAAGATGAGGTCATTGTCAAATTCAACAGATGTGCTCGTAATAAATTAGGTCAATTTTGTTTAATTTTTGTCAATTTTATACAATTCCTCAAATTTTGCAATTAAGTATGGAGCCTTCTTTACCTGGTCATCTAGATTTTTGAATAGTAGTAACTATATACTAGTACCCTACATAAATTAGCGACGAATTTCAAAAATTGAATCTTAGTTATCTGCTCCGTTAACCGATATTCCTCAAGTGAATGTGTTAGAAACGCCGCACCGAAATTTCCAATGGATTTATTATTTAAAAGAAATAGTCATAAAATGTTGATGACGTATCTACCAAAAGAAACAGCAGTACAGAGCATTAATAATAATTATAGCCTATCACTTAAATGAAAAGTTGCTTACTACCATCGCCTACCTAACAATTCATAAGAAAATATCTTCACTTCCAATAAACCTAATAGTTGGAGTCCCAGCTGATCCGGTTAGCGACCTTCCGAAGCCGTGGGTTATAAAAAGGGATTATAAACGACTAAACGATGTAACCAATAACCTCCCGGGAAGTAATCCTGGCATGTAAGGCGATACGAAACCGCACCAGTCTAGCTTTGGTTTGGCTTCTTGGGCCATAATGGGCCAAATACTGGTAATTGGATAATTTGGTTGCGTATTGGACCGGAACGATCATTTCGGTTGGAGAAGCCTTTGAATCTCTTAGATCTATATTTTACTAGCCGCTTGTCCCGAATTCGTCTGGATTGACCCGGAATTAACAAGTAGTCTATGTATGCCTTGTTAGATGAAGCTTTTTAACGGTAAGAAAAAAATGTCTTGCAGATTTATTACAATAAACTGGAGAAAATTACTGATGTTCGTGAAGGTTTAAGTTACAAGATAAAATAATGGACAGTATTTGGTAGGTTCGTTCTATTTTCAATTAAATTATATAATTTTTTAATTGTCAGATTTTTTAAGGCTACAGGGAAATTATTCTCTCAAATAAATGAAATTTTAAATTTATTTGGTAAGGTGAAAGTGATAAAATCAGAAAGAATCTAATCATCAACCAACAAAATGTGAAGCCTGTTGTGTCCATAGTCTTATCAAAAAATTTTAAGTATTTATTTGCTTAACTATGTCTAACACTCAGTAAATAAACACTGCATTCGGGACAAGATTAGATTCTTGAGGACAACTTGTTGACAACGAGATGTTATACATAAAAAAAATATATTTTGTTTATTTATTTGTAACTAGCTTTCCGCTCGCGGCTTCGCCCGCGCAGTCAAAGAAAAACCCGCATAGTTCCCGTTCCCGTGGAATTTCCGGGATAAAACCTATCCTATGTCCCGGGGTAAAAAGTAGCCTATGTCCTTTCTCGGGTATCAAAATATCTCTATACCAAATTTCATGCAAATTGGTTCAGTAGTTAAGGCGTGATTGAGTAACAGACAGACAGACAGAGTTACTTTCGCATTTATAATATTAGTATGGATACAGAGGCGATAGCGCCTGCGACGTCAATTCGTGGCATAGAGGATGAACGTCGTTTGCCCTCTTTTTATACAAAAAAATAGATTAAATTTCATTAAAATCTGTTCAAGGCTATGTAGCAGACAAACAAACATAGTTACTTCCGCGGTTTAGTACAAACGTAGGTATTTATAACTTTTAGTACCAAATGGCTATACTGGCGCCTACACAGAAATATTAGTACGAATTAATAAATAAATCTAAAATAGAGAGCATAATACTGGATCAGACTTATTCTAACTTTAGGCTTTATAGTTTATACAATGAACGAGACATATATCTCTCATCCAGCATCCTCTCTCTTAAAATCCTGTGCCTTATTCAAGTTTCAGATAGATAACATTATTTTATCGACTATTTTTATTTAATCAATAGTAAGCTAGACATTATTATGTGCAATTTTTAACTAGGCGCGCAGGATTTACATTCGATCGATTCTATGATAGATGAATTAATGGATGTCTTTTGATTGCCGTATGACGACAATTAAATTACTCTTAATGCAAATCAGATAAAATTTATGCAATGCGGCGTTATACAGGTACTTTTTATTTGACTATAACTTAAGAACGAATATCTATAGGATACTTGGTTAAAATTCCATTTGGTAGTTACAATTACATAGAGTATAGACGTTTGATTTATTGAATTTTAAAAAATAGAATAGAAGTCTTGGCCCATAAAAAGGAAAGGATACGCGTACTAATTATTATACTACACTAGGGATCGAATTCAATAACACTATTAATGATTAATTGATATAGTAAAAAAAAACTATAAAACACTTCATAAAAGTATTGTATTGTTACCGATCCTTGTTTAAGAACAAAGTTTGATTTAAATCTGTCCTTTAGACTTGATTTTTAAAGTGGGAGTTAGTAAAGGAGTCGGTTACATCCAAAAATACACGTGAAGCGAAAGGTGTGTTAAAAGTGAGCTCTCTATTCCAGAACAGAAGCACCCACCTACGACGGTAGCGTGGGCATAGGGCCAGACATCAACGGTTCGTTCCCAGAGCCGCCATACTGCAAGCCGCAGAACACCCCCTGTGTGGTGTCGAAGTATAGAAGCCAGGACGGGACGTGTAATAACTTGCAGAATCCGTTGAGGTGGGGAGTGTCTAACACCCCGTTTAGGAGAGTCCTCGCAGCAGATTATGGGGATGGTAAGCCGTAAGAGTATTGTAGATGTGATTCAATAAAAAACATTTCTTATAAAAAAAACACGTAATAAATACATATAACACTAAAATGATTATGATAATATTTTTCTATAGATTACTTCAATTACACGGTGACCTAAAAAGAATTTACCATACTGGACTATTGAACAGCTGTTTAGATAATATTCAAATATCAGATTAACTTTTTATTTAGATTAACTTAAAATGTTACCAAATATAAATTTTAATATTAAGCAATGAATCAAATAAATTGTTAGATTTGCTACGCCTAGTAAAACAAAATAGATTAAGTTCCGGAGTACGTATTTGATCTAGAAAAAACGTTAATCCGAATGGCGTAAAAAAATGTATTGAAGCAATTTGTTCGTAACTTGTTGTAAACATTAGATTTTTCTATGATAAGCATATATTTTTCGATTGTTTTTGGAATATAAATATTACTATGTAAACGCGTTTAGAATTCTTTAATTTCTTATATTTATAATACTTGTTTAAAATCAAACACAATAAATAATACATCCTCGGTGTCAGTTTACATCCATGGCACTATAAAATAACAACATACAAACAGCATAACATACACACTATCGTCTATTGACAGATCGTCAATATATCCGAACGGCGTTTTACAAAACTTTCATTTAAATTATCACCTAATTTCGTGGCAGTAATGTTCACAATCTATTTTATACGCTCGTAGAAAACTCTGCCTAATAGACGTGTAGGCAGAGTTTTGTTTCAGACAATTTGTGAGCAAGATTATGGGTCTAGTTATGTATACATCCATGCTTAAACCATAGGTATAAGCTCACCCCGCACGGGCAAGAACGGCTCTTTGCCCAGCGCCCGTGACGTGAGTGTGACCGTGCACCGGCCGAGCTACGCGCACGACTCCGCCTTCACCGTCATGCTCGCCGTGTGGGGGCAGTTCATAGACCACGATATCACTGCCACCGCGCTGAGCAAGGGTAAGAATTATTTACGAAGATCAAGAAAAACAAACCAAATGCAAATTTTCTTATAATACATTTCAATTTCAAGGTTACTTTCATAGTATAGTTTCTTACCGACCGTTCCAATTGATAGCCATTCCGAATCATGATGATGAAATGTACATAACTACATATTACATAATACAGTACTTTTGTATCGAAAATAATATCTATTCCTCTTTCTAGAACAGTCAAATATTAGGTTACCTATATGTTTTACACAAATCTCGAAGTCAAATTTTTTATACTCATATCTCAAAACATTTATCTTCTCTATTCTATAACTCTTACAAAATTCCAGGTGCAAACAGTTCATCCCTGCAATGCTGCAAGACAGGTCAGACACTGCACCCAGAATGCTTCCCAGTAGAGCTGGACAAAGAGGATCCCTTCTACCAGAACTATAACATCACTTGTATGGAGTTTGTGAGGTCTGCGCCTGCGCCTACTTGTTATTTTGGTATGTTTGTCTGTAATGTTCTCGGCAACTGCCAGATTTTGGATCAATTAATGTGCTTTACTGAAAAATCAGTAACTTGTAAAGTAGGAAGTTTTGAGTGGAATCAAGAATGAAATATCACTATCACATCGTCTATATATGGAAGATTCTTTAGGTTTTTTCAACTCTTGTTCATTATTCGTGCAATAACTCATGGGCTGCGTAACATTGACAATACATGTAATCTATTTAATAAGACATGTTTAAATTTTATTTTGAACAACAATATCTTTAAGATCTTATAAATTTTGTTGTATTAAAGTTATTTGGTTATATGCGCAATCACAATCAATCGAATCAATTTAAATGAGTTTCTATATTGAAATCCAAATTATTTTTTATGTCCTTTGACCCACTGAAAGAATTTTACAATTCACCTGGCATATTTTATCCTTAATATAAGGTGGATTTTAGTTGTGTTATTTCAAATTGATGGATTTTCGCTAATAGAAGACAGAAAAAAAAACACCAAAAAAAAACAAACTAACTATAAACTAACATAATATCATAACTACCAGGTGCCCGCGAGCAACTAAACCAAGCGACCGCATTCCTGGACGCTTCCGCAGTATACAGTTCCGCGGAACTCAAAACCCTGCGCCTGCGCACGGGAACTAACGGTACTCTGCGCATGTTGAAGGCAAGAGCTGGAGATCTACTGCCACCCTCCACTGATCCAAAGGATGGGTGCAATACTGTGGAGATGAATGCGAAAGGACGATACTGTTTTGAGTCTGGTAATATTTGTTTATGTGTATTGTTGTTAATATTGATATGAGCACGGCTAGAATTGATTTTATAGAGGTGCCTTTCCCTGCATCAGTTTTCCTCTACTTGAAAAATAAAAATGATTTTATTGTCTCTTTGAGCTATCATAAAACAGGTACTGTAACAAATAAATGCATTTTATTTTAATTTACACTGAAAGATATATTCTAGCAAGAAATTTCTTAAACTACAACTACTAAATCTTTACTTATCTGTTTGTTCTACTTGTCCAGATAAAATTCACTCAACTTCATATACCTTACCTTTTTTTAAATATGTGTACGAAAACAAAGTAAAATACTTATTTCCAAAAATAACTTTATTATCTAATCTTTCCAGGTGACGACAGAGCGAATGAAAACTTACACCTCACAACCATGCACTTAATCTGGGCGCGTCAACATAACCGTGTAGCTGTACAGCTACAACGGCTCAACCCGCACTGGGATGATGAGGTGGTGTTCCAGGAGACACGGAGGATCCTGGGTGCTCAGATGCAGCACATCACGTATGCTGAGTTCCTGCCTGCTATACTGGGTGAGGAAATCTCTATATAAATGAAACACTATTTCTCTTGGTCATGGCATCACTTATGAACGATTGGATCGATTTCGATAAGAATATTTTGATGTGTTCGTTATTGTCAGGAGAAGAATCTTACGAAATATAATGTCAAGAAATTTGCACGTAAAAATTAAGAAAATGCTACAGAAGACAGGACATGTCTGGCGGGTCAGCTAGCCAATAAAAATATTGCACAAAAAACTTTTACTAGTATTCCCAGAAGCTTATAACAGCGACGTTTTGACGAGATGGATATTAATTTCATTTCAATTTAATTAAAATATTTCGGTTTCAGGTATGGATGTAATGTGGGCGCTGAACCTGACGCTGCAAAGTGAGGGCTACTCCAGCGCGTATGACCCTACCGTCGATCCTTCAATGGCGAATCATTTTTCTGCAGCCGCTTTTAGATTCGCACATACTTTGCTTCCAGTAAGTTTTTGAAGTGGCGGGTTGAGAGTAAAATTTCAAGGTCATCTAGGTTCATACTAGCATCACGTCATGGAGTAAGGTGACGATTTTGGAATCTTTGAATCTTGCCAAAGAATTTTCACTTGTGACATATCTGCTCGGCAAACACACTTTTTTTTAAAAGAAATATATTTATATCTATTTTTATAACATTGACTTGACTTACAGTGCTCACTTGCTCCAACCCACGTTTAACCAATTTATCTCTCTTCAGGGTCTGATCCAGCACGTGGACCTGCAGACGGGCACGGTGAGCTACACGCAGCTGCACGAGATGCTGTTCAACCCGTTCGCACTGTATGCGAAGGAAGCGGGGCATAAAGCCGTGCACTCCGCCATGCACACCCCCGTGCACAGCGTGCACCCGCACGTCACCGCTGAGGTGGCATTTTCATCTACAATAATAGTTATAACACAATTATCATTTGTAGCAGCTGTAAAACCATCGATATCACAGGTAGCAGCTGTAACATCATCGATATCACAGGTA